>JADBHU010000459.1:0-10683 GCA_017140155.1 Fusarium devonianum | reverse complement strand
CGTCGGGGGTATCTGTGGGCTGGACTCGCGTGCCGTCGAAGAGGAATCGCACGGAGCTCAGGGCCTTGCCCTGGCGCTCGCAAAAGGCACCCATCAGCTTCTCGAGCTTGGTGGTGCGCTTGATCTTGAAGAAGACCTCGTTATTGTTGTCGGTGACCTTGATGTTGAGGTGCTCCGTGTTCGCGGGAGCCTGCTCGCCGGGGGTGCCGTTCTCGTTCTCGCCAGACATTGTTGAGGGTGTTGAGTGAGTTGAGTACGGGGGTAGATGTCTGAATCCTGCGTCCGGGCCCAAAGTCAGCGCGCGCGACAAACGAGTGTTGAACGTGGCGAGGTTTTGACGTAGCTTTACCTTTGTTGGTAATGGGGCGTCTGAAAAGCTCAGGTGGGGGGATAGTAGACGATAGCGTGGTGTTTGTGCCGGAGCAGCGCCTTATTAAGCTGAACGCCGCAGAGGTTCGCGAGTGTTTATGGCGCGAGCGAGGAGGAAGACACGAGAGAGGAGAAGAGGGTGGGAAAAAAACAGGTTGCGTTGGTGCGAGGTGGAAAGATGATGGGTGCGTGTCTGCGTGATGAGCCTCTTCCGACGGATAGTGAAGGCGGCCTAGGCTCCCTCAGAGCTCAGAGGCAGCAGCGCCAGCACCACCACTCACTCACCACTGAAGGCAACCCCAAAACACTCACTGGAGAACGAGACGCCATAGCCTCACCATCAACAACGCGCCAGAAGAGAATAGAAGGTGGGGAGCGGCGCTTCCCATTGGCTCAGCACTCACCGAAGACAGTGGAATTCCCAGGTGGGCAGCCGGCCGGTGCACGGAGGATTGGAGAGCCGATGATAGCGCGCGTACCTGGTACAGGGGAATTCTGATCATGCCGTCGAGTGGGTGACGGCGACTTTGGTACCGACTACTCATGACATCAATCTTCTCCAATTCTGCTGTGTCATTGTCCCTGAACTTGATATCTCTCCACCAACTTTGTCCGAATTCATTAACAAAGCAGAGTATTCTACAACAAAGAACCAATATCCCACCACTGGCAAAGATCTAGCAAGGGTTAGTGTTGGCTTCTTCTCATTCTACTTCGGAACACCGCGGCAGACGACATTCAGAGCAGCAATGGTTTGTACCCAGCTTGACTGGCCATGCTTCAGCTTTGTCATTCGCTGACAAGCTCTACCAAGGCACCAAAGGACGATATCGAGGCGAAGCCTGCATGCCATCCACGCGCAGTAAGTCGACGAAACGCTTGCAAACTTTAGCACGACCTTTCAGACTGACATACCCTCAGTGTGCAATCCAAGGTACTGAACTCTCCAGATAGACACATGTCCATCTGACTAACCAAGCAACCCGTCAATAGACTGCCTAACGCGCAATGGTTACAACGACGCCAAGTGCAAAACGGTGATTAAGCAGCTCTACGAGTGCTGCGAAGCCTTCTACGATCGCTACGGCGAAGAGGCGTCTACCGTGAGCTGCCCAAAGCCCAATCTACTCAAGCTCAAAATGAAGCAACTCCGAGAGGAGGAAGGGAATTGAAATGTAACGCTCATCTTATCGTGTGTCCGCCGGTATGGATAACTCAGGCAACTGGTATGAAGAGCGCCGACTTCTTCTAGGCGATCGTTGAGCACGCAAGAGGCCTCATGGACCTGAACAAGCATTGAAATGTCCTGTTCCGAGACTCTAATACGAATGCCGATGACATTATGTGGAAGAAGAGAAAAACGAGAGAAAATTGTTGCGATGTGGGGAGGTACATGATATATCACAGTGTATTTAGTGGCAATACGCACGTCTTCATACTGTACAGCAAATGTTCTCGCACGTGACCTTACGCGCCCTCGCGCTACGTAAACGCGGCGTTTGCGCCTATTAGAGTACTGGTGCGTACAGCGATACGTAAGTACCGAGCTACCTAAGTACTAGTAGGTACCTCCTTTGGTACCAGTACCCAGGACGGAAACTGCAGGCGCGCCAGTGAAGCAGCAACCAAAACAGACCCAGCAATTCTTTTAGTTTTCTGTTGGAGCACCAACCCGCGAGAGCTTCCACATCATCCACAACGATTCCATTCGTCGCCGACTCGATCTCAACGGCCTCTCGAGACGCACGACCTGTGATCTTGCACCCAATTCTGGGCATGCATGCGACGCTGAACGAGCACCACCTTTGACCCCAGCGGCCAACTAAAGCCGAGTAGGGTTGGCTGCTCGAGCTCGCCGTCTTCGCGGTATTGCCAGATTCCAGATTCCTCTTCCGGCTCGACATTCCGTGAGATCAGACCCCCCCGAATCTTCACGATGGCTGGTGTGGAAGGCGACAAGTTCCTCTCCTATGAGGCTGGACCCGAGATCGAAGAGTTCGCCAACGCGCTAGATGACTGCCTCTCTCCTCCTCTAGCAACTCCAGACAAACGAGACCGAGTCCTTGATCTTCCCCGAAAATACTACGAGAACACTTTACGGAGGCTAGCACAAATACGGCCGCGCATGGTGCGTGATGGCACTCAGGATGATATTGATATGGACGCCGACGACGCCGACGCTGTCAACAACAATCCTGCCTCCGCGGAGCTCATCAATCGCCTCGAGAAGGAAGCCCAAACATGGGATCTTTTGCGCCGTTTGCTTCCGTTGAGATACCCAAGCTCTGACACCAGTCAATCGGTCATCGATGCCGGTCACAGCCCCGAAACTTCACCAAAAGATCTTTACCACGACTTCCTGGCAAAGAATCCGTCGGCACGAGAACGTCAAGCAGTCATTCAATGGCTCCAGACCAACGCTGCTTCAGGCCCGGATATTGATGAGCTAGCGCGCGAACTTCAGCAGAATGCAGACCGAGGAGACATCATCGCCCACGGCTGGCTCCATACCCGCTCGTCTATCAAGCTGAGGAAAAATGTTACCGCTTGGCCGCATCTCCTGGATCGCCAGTCCCCGGCCATTGCGACCTCTTTCTTCAACACTGATGGCGCGCCTCTCGTGACACAGCTGGACCCCGATGCCGCCAGCCGCCAAGATCGCAAGCTCGAGCCGCAGGACGAATACTTCGAGCGCGCCATCTGGCTCGGCTGTTTTGAACACCTTCGACGGGGTTCTAGCTTGGAAACTATTCGCGGATGGTGCCAGGAGCGAACCGAGATGTGGCGAGCCGTTTCCACCTCTGCTATTCTTCTGTCCACTGACGACAGCCAGCCACTGCCTGTGAGCAACCCGGCATCACTGGCATTGTGGCGACGGATGTGCTTCAGCTTGGCCCGATCGGGTGGATGTGATGATTACGAACGAGCAGTCTATGGTGTTCTATCTGGAGACATTGCCAGTGTCGAAAAGGTGGCACTAACCTGGGATGACTACCTCTTTGCCAACTACAACGCACTACTGCGCACCCAACTAGACACATATATCCTCGGCCGATGCCCACCAGATGTCTCCTCAAACTTAACTCAGTCGTTCTCATGTTTTGACGCCGTCCAGTTCCACGGCGAACCAGAAACGGTCGACAAGCGCCTCATTCGATCTCTCGCGACCAACCAGCAGATCCGCGCCGAGGCTAACGAACCCAGCAAAGCACTGCAGGCATCACTAATTTCACAAGAGATTGGACATCATCTCTACGAGCAAGGCCTGGTCATATCAGCCGGTGCAAGCCAAAGCGAGTCGAAACTCTACCGTTCAGAACCCAGGGGCAATGAGCTGAACAAGGAGAGGTTCTTCCAGGCAACCCAACACTATGGACTGCGCATCGTGGCCCACGTCTACCTCCTCATTACACTGCTAGACAAGTTGAGCTCTGCAGATGACTCCCTCGCTCCCTTATCTTCGCCATCGGATTGGGGGCGATCTCAGGAAAACCTTCTTGCCGGCTATGCCAATTACCTGCGTCTTGCTCAGCTACAAGAGTTGATACCCCTCTACTGCTCGATCCTTGAAGCGCCTCGGTGTTACGAGGTACTCAGCTACAACTTAATTCCCGAGAAAGATACCAAACAGCGTCTGATGCAGCTCAGGCTCATCAAGAAAGCCGGGATCGATGTGTTCAAGTTTGTCAAGACCCAAGCTTGGCTCATGTATGATGACTTGGGCCCGCCCAAGAGCACGTTCCCAGCCAAGGATTTCAGCATCATTGAATCAGGACCGCCTACTTCGCGACGAGGTCGACCTATCAAGCCAGACTTTTTCGGCGACGAGGAAAACGACATTGAGCCAAGACACGAGAATCTAATTCGTTCGCTGGAATGGCTTTTGCTGGTGCAGGAGACATGGCCCAATGTCTTGTCCATGGGCACCAAGGTCTACAAGTTTTTCCTGCGTGAGTATATCTAGCACATGGCCTACTTTGGCACAAGACTGACAGTGACCAGGTAATCTTCATCTTGACGCTGCTCGGCAGTTGATGAAAAGGGTACCCTTTGCCGACATTCTGCAAGCTGCCACGGACGAGGAGGGTGCGGACGGAGAGTGGTACGAAGACTCTGCCGTGTTCTGGTCTAAGCAACTTGATCGGAGAGCTATTCGTGACGTGACTCCTCAGCAGGTGGCTGCAGATGCCCGCAAGTTCCGGGAGCTAGAATGTCTGGTACGAGCTTTGGATAGCTTGGAGACTGTTGCTTCGTTGGCTGAGCTTGCAAACGAGTACGTTCTTGGAACAGCAAGAGCTGACGGCATGATACTGACGAGGAGCAGGGATGAGCCTAAGTCTCGCGACTTCTGGGCGACGATTGGCAATGAGACCAAGAACGCGAAGGAAAGCATGCAGCCGCTACTCAGCAACTGGCTTCTGGTAGGCATCGAGGGTAAGCGAATTTCTACTGGATTAATAAATGGTGTCCAGTGCTAATGCTCAAGCAGAGGGGGATGAAGAACTAGGGGAGCTCCGCCAAGCCTATCTCCCGGAAACTATTCTGGCCTACGTCAGTGCACTGCACTTTGCAGGCACCGGACTGTCACGAGATAACCTCCTGGAATGCATGGAGCTGGCGGCCATCATTGCAGAGCGCAACTCGGATCTGTCGACGAGCTTCGTCACAGCCGGAAGGATGAAGGAGTTGGTGGAGGCGTTTGCGGCGTGCAGTAAGGCGCTGGCGATCAGCACCGGGGAGAAGAGGGTCGCGGGCTCAAGTAGCAAGAAGCTTCGGGAGATGGGATGGTCAAGGGATATCTGGTCGGTGAGATGATCGACTAAGAGAGATCTCGCTGGGTGATGGTCCCTTGACCTGCAGCCAGTTTGCTCAGGTGCTGAACGCTGAGATGTCCTTCAAGACTGAGGGTTCTGGACTGTAACATAATATAAGGCTTTAATCGTCATTTATATAACGGGCTGGGGCATTGCAAGTTTTCAGAAATATTTCATTCATAAACCTGATATACTTTTCTTTTGTCAGTCTTGATATTGCTATACATTCATGACCTACCGTAGCATTAAAGTTGAAGCTCAACGAGGTGTGGCGCAATGGACCACCCCCCCCCACGTTCCGTGCTTAACTTCCCCCACTTCCGACCTGAAGATGCATCGACTGCAAGGTCCAGGAAGTACGTCGTCATCACAACTCGCACATGCCGCGTCCATCTCACTTTGCTCGAGTCGACGGTACCTGAGATAAGTGACCAAGGACATCATGGCTACTGGTAGTATCTACGCGCCCCAGCTGCAAAGCGCGACACCCCCGGTTCTGCCCCCGAAACCGGGCAGCCACGAGGCCAGCCGGATCGCGACTCCAGCGTCCGCAGCCAATCCTCCACCGTTTGATACGGAGCAGCAACCAGGCGGCCATCGCGCATCCGGTGCTGCGAATGCTGCTCCGGCCTCGGCGCCCGACCCAGGCGATCAATGGCTTCCCCAGATCCTACAAGACAAGTCGTCCGTCAACTCCATGATGCGCGTAGCACTCCCAAGTGCCAGAGCCTGCGCTGCTGACAATGCTTCGCCATAGAAAACAGGACCTCGCCGAGCTGCTTGCCAACCCGGCGCTGCTCAACGCAATCTCTCACTCGCCCGAATCGGTCCACCCGTCTCTCCTCGCCTCGCACCAAGGCCTCTCCTCGGCGCTGAACGAGAACATTGACCTGGCAAGCCAGCTCGCGGACATGGAGGCGCGGCTCTCTCACCAGCGCGCGACGACACAGGCCCAGCTGCTCTCGACGCACACGCTCGAGAGGCAGTGGCGCCAGAAGCAGTCGGACATGGACCACGCGCTGGCGCCCTTCTCGCCGGCGGCGCTGTACCAGCAGCTCGCGCAAGGGGTGACGGAGCAGGGGCTCGTGTGCCAGGCGATGGAGGAGAGTTTCCTGGAGGGCGAGGGCGAGGGCGCGCCTGCGACCGAGAGGGAGGTTACGGACTGGGTGAGGCGGTATCGGGAGGCCAAGGTGCAGTACTATCAGAGGCAGGAGAGGAAGGACAGGTGGGACGAGGGACGGGTCGGAGGGTGGAGGTGATTCTGGAGAGTTTGAGGATTGGGACATCGATGGTTTCAATTACTCTAGAGACAACAGCTGGTGTTGATTGTTCTCGCACGGCCAGTGAACCTGTTGGGTTCAGGGGAGGTTTATGATTCATGACGAAAACATACCGTACCATTACATTCGGATTTTCTTAGAGTGCCATCATGCTTGATATAGCTCTTATGAACGAACTTCTTTGCTCTATCTCATCTTACACTTTTGACCGGAAAGGGCCCTTTCCAGCAGTCGCATTTAGGACCAAGACGTCGCCAATCGACTTATTCTACGATCACGAACCGGCGCTTGGCCGTTCTACATCTAAGGGTATCTAGTAAACTCCAAAAGCCGCTCGGGTTCTGGCAACCGTTCCAAAAACCGGACAACGGCGCAAAAAGATGACGGCTTTCACACCCCGTCACAGTGCGCTAAAGGGACTTTTCTTGGTGTCTGGGCTACGAGGGCTCATAGGCAGCGCAAATAGATCGTCCTCACCATCTCGGGACTGAGGCTGCACAGGCGCAGATGCGGCAACCGTGACGTCGCCGTGCAGCGCAGCGTTGAGGGACAAGGGCGCTGCGGGCGCGTTGCTAGCCATAGCTTCGCGGGAGGAGACGGCTATGTCGGCGCCCTGGATCTGGAAGGGACGAGACTGGCTGATGGGGCTGGTGAAGGTGTTTGCTGAGCAAGTGTATGTTAGCTTTCCGCTGTGCATATAGTACGGGAGAGAACAAGGGGGGCTTGGGAAGTACCAGGCGTGGTGGGCGTCAGGTCTGCCAGTGATGTAGCCAGCTTGAGCCCCCTGAGTTTGTCCCCCAAACGGCCAGCCATGGGAGAGCGAGTGGCTGCAGGAGGTGACGGTTCGGCGTGTGGTTGTGGCGGACGGATGAAGGTGTCCAGAATCCATTCCCTCTCCGCGATGGCCATCTCGACCCCGACGCCCTCGGCATTGGCCCGCAGCTCAGCGGCAATCTCACGGCCGAGCGCGGCGAGACGCTGACGAGCCCACAGCGTATGCAGCACCCCCCGAGGGCCCGGGTCAGCCGCCAGACCCGGCGGGAAGATGGCCGGCAAGGGCTTGAGCGTCAGGCTGAGTGCGCCGGGCGGCGTGATGGTGACGGTCGACGGCACGGCGGCATCGGAAGGGAGGAGGAAGAGGACACGGCGGCGACGGGAGGTTGCGGCGGACTCGGCGGCCTCGGGATCAGTGTCGGGGCTGGGGTCGGCGGCGGGGAGGACAGTTGACTTGCCGGGCCATGACACCTGCCAGCACGTGTCGGTCCTGTCTCCGGAGACAGACGTCGTCTCTGGGGCCGCTGCGGAGACGTCATCGGGGCCCGGGACGGAGGCAGAGCCGGCGGGATCGGCAGATGGAGCATCGGAAGAGGCGGGGACGTCGACGAGTTCAGGATACCACTCCACCATGAGGACCTTGGTGCCCGCATCGCTGAACTCGAACCGCGCAAGATGATGGGCTGCCATGATAGGCGTTTCGTCGGCAGGCCGAGGAGGCCCCGAGGCCGGGTCCGTAGTCATGATTAGGGTGGATGGATGTATGCTGTTAAGGTTGTTCTTTGAGACAACAGGAGACGCGAGGGGCGGAAATAGCGGCTCTCTGCGACCAGCTGCGACGGTGGCGGGGACCTGAAAGTCTAGACCCTTTCCCGTGAGATTTTGAGATACGTTATGCCCAGTTCTTACTTGTGCGCTTGCGCCTTCGCAACAAGTCTCCGTAGTCCCGCACCTTCTTCGGGCCGAGAAGAGACAGAGGATTGCTTCGACCTAGGTATGTCACGAAGAAGCTGCGCAGGCCACGGGGACGGGACGGGACGGCAGATGGAGATAGGAGGTGAAGTGGGAGGGGCAGGCGGCGGGTTTCAAGGACGACAAGTCGTGTCAGGGGACCAAAAGCACAAGGCGAGACAAAGATAAGAAGACCGAGATAAGAAGGAAAAGAGAAGGGAGGGGCAAGATGCGGAGGATCGAGCTGGGGAAACGCTGGGGAGAGAGAAAACGGGAGGTTAAGATTTACTTTAGAGTACTACTAGTAATTACTGCGGGTACACACACGCGTTTTACAGGGCAAGCTTCGGTCAGCGTTGGAGCTGCTGGGCCGGTTGCGGGTTGCGAATAGGAATAGGAACGACTGGTGGTTGTGTATGAACAATGCCTCTTCTACAGCGTCATCATCAACAGAGTCATTTCAGCCAGGCCTGGCTGGGTTCTACTGCATGTTCGAAACCTGGCCGTTCCTTATCTGGTGTCGCCGGGCAGTTCTGTTAGCTGCTTGTCACCTTCTTGCGAAGACAACCTCAGGATATAAGAGTACTGTAAGTATAAAGGGAATGATGCCCGGAGCCGGAGCTTGACGGGCTACGTAATCTTACGGCCGGGAACTTCCCTAAGGTAGGCCCCATGATTCGCTGCTGGAGAACACGGGCCGTTGTAAAGCCTGGGTAGTCCCAGTCCTACTGTTTGAGCCCCCGGGAGGATGACCAGAGGAGACCTACTACGTACGTACGAACAAGGCTTTGAACTTTCTATCTGATCTACCTCTGTTATCTACCACCTCTCTGTGCAACTCCCATCGAATCCGTGCCTCTTGGTAAATTCTTCCTTGCCGGCGGACCAACCAGAAGGTCCGACTTCAGGATTGGCGTCGACGAGACATTGGACATTGGGCCGAATTACCGCCGGGAGAGCTACGGAGACGCCCCCCCCCCCTCTCCCGCATCAACTACCTGATGAAAAACCATTCGAGTTCCTCCTACTTTTCAGACTTTATTCCTCGTCCTCGCGAACTCTTCCTCTGGCCTGTGCATGTGTAAGTGCCGCGTGTTTTTATATTCAATGGGAACACAGGGGTTTGTGAAGCAAAGGCTCGTCGTGTGTCTCTCATTCAATCGAGTCCAGTAATCGCCAACGGTGGCTGTCTTGCATTCAAAAGAAGTGACAAGTTCTGAGCAAAGCCTTATTCCTGCTTTGTCTTGAGCGTCTGTCTAACTAGTAAGTATTCAACTCAAGACAGGAAAAATTCCAAGTACAAGCCGCATCAACTCGTGGCATACAGAGCCAGGCCATCGCATACAACGTGTATGCCGGGTGCCATGATACTCCGTGCAAAATATTTCTTAGGAGTACGTAGTATTCCATGGTTGAGGGCACGCGATTAAAATGGGAAGCCCTCGCCACACTCGTCTCTAACCTCCCCCTTCCCCCGTGGTTGGACCTTGCGCCTTGATCCAGCATAACCCTTGTCCATTTTTAACGGCTTTCTCGGCCGGGCAGCGGTTTTGGATTCTCATCTTGCGGATGCGACACTGGAGCATCCGGCACAGCTCAGCAAGTATAACAGGGGGACCCAGGAGGAGGAAGAAGTAGCTTGGCTACAGGCAAGCTTTGATTGGAGGGCTTCTACATATGAATAATGATTTACCCAGTGGTCGGAAAACTAATCAAGAAACCATGATGGTCTCTCGTAAGGATCCACGTCAAGAGAGCATGCGATCGGAAGATTCTCCATACGCTCGGGTCCCTCTTATCCTCACTCCATTGCTACAGTATTTATAGTACTGTCCTCCTATCATTGCCCAACAGGTAATTGCAAGCACCGCCCCGCCTGATTAGCCGGTACGGTACAGTACAGTAGCATTCAAACCCCGGACGAGACGGGAAGGTCTAACATCGGCCGAGCAGGGGTGAATCGTGGGAACTATACGGATACAGTACGTAGTACGCGTACTTATGTTGGTACTTTCCTCTGCTCCTGATGACTCGATGGACCACTTCAATGCCAGGTGCATGTCCCTATGTCAGAATCATCGTCATTGTCGTCAATGCCGTCATCAATCTCGCCGTCATCCCTTTCCTCGGTCAGGGATCCAGTCGGCGCTTCTTGCTTTGTGCCCGCCCGGATGAGCTTTGGTTCCAGAGTTCCCATTTCTCTTACTCATCAATTCTTACAATACTTGACTTATGATATGGAAGTAAGGGGAGGGTAATTAGGAAGGTAAAAGTCAGCCCAAAACGCCAGTTCCTCGGCTAAATGAAATCTCTAGCCTGGTGAAGAGTGAAGACCTTCGGAGCACCAGCAGAAAAGAGCAGGAGCCGAGGGGAGGCTAATACCAAAGCAAGAAGAAAGAGGATAAAAGCCAAGAGCAAGAACGCTCCAGCCCCAAGCCTCAACACGAAGGGCTCCCGAATTCCAGGGGTCTTGAGAGGCTGATGAGAGCTATGAC
>JADBHU010000458.1:0-47111 GCA_017140155.1 Fusarium devonianum | reverse complement strand
GGGGCCGGCGGATGGCCGGGGAGAAGAATTGGCGGAGGATCGAGCCGACCATCTTGGGCGATCTGACGAGAACGGTCGGACTAAGTGCGAAGTGCCGTGGGGGGTTGAATTCGTCCCAGCCAGCCTGGTCTCTCTGTCCTGCTACGGAGCTCAGGTGAAGCGATATCCAAAATCTCAGCCTCTCCGGATTGGGTCACGTGGCTGTCGTTAGCGGAAAGTCAGATCCTCCGTGTTCCGATGGCAGATCACATGTGATGTCCAGGTTGCGTCTCCGCCTACACGGGCAGCTTGGCCTTCTACGTCAGCGGTTAATCGCCGGAGCCTCCTCTGCTCCCCGCACCGCCCGCATTTTGCAGCACCGACCGCTCCCCAGCTCTTAACGTTAGTGCCGGTGCAGTACCGAACGACTTCGTGGTTACCCTCGGCTGCCCAAGGCCGAGCAGCGCGTCTCGTCAACCCGTTTCGCCCGCGGGTATTGCAATGGCAAGGCATGGAGTGGCTGCGTTTGGGTGATGTACCGGGGTAAGAGAGGGAACTGGTTTAGATTTCTTCTCTTTTCACCCTACGCTTTTCTCTTTGTCCTCCTCAACTACTATACTCATCTTGCTACGTCAAGTTGTCATCGTCTTGGTTGTACGTCCACTTGGCTTGTGATTGTCTTTCCTCCGTCTCAGCATCTCGGTGATCAGACCTCCTGCATCTCTCAGGCTCCTCCCCAATTCTGCTTCCAACTTCTTCCTCCCTCGATAGTGTGCCGCCTCTTTTATACTCACACCGGCCTTACCCCCTCATAAGCCTCGCCATGTCGTCGTCATTTACTCGGGTCTTGCGCCCTGCTCTCAGAGGCGGACGAGGTCTTACACAGCGCGTTGCCACCAGAGTCGCCGCTCCCCGTTCCATGACGAGGATAAACTTGTAAGCAAAGCAACCTCTCCAACTTCATTCCCGTGCAAGTCCAATTGCTCACTCAGTACCCCAGTAATACCGCCCGTACCTTGTCCACCACTTCGCCCCGTTGCAATGAGCACATCGACATCTCCGAGATCCCTCCCACCCCCATCTCGCACCTCTCCGAGATCGAAGCCGCCATGGCCGAGACGGTCAACAAGTTCGCCACGGATGTGATCCTCCCGCGTGCGCGCGACATGGATGAGGCCGAGGAGATGGACCCGGCCATCGTCGAGCAGCTCTTCGAGCAGGGACTCATGGGCATTGAGATCCCCGAGGAGTACGGCGGCGCCGGCATGAACTTCACATCCGCCATCATTGGCATTGAAGAGCTCGCCCGCGCGGATCCCTCAGTGTCGGTCCTCGTCGATGTCCACAACACCCTCTGCAATACAGCCATCATCAAGTACGGCTCCGCCGCCGTCAAGAAGAAGTGGCTCCCCCGCCTTGCCACAAACACTGTCGCATCCTTCTGCCTCTCCGAGCCCGTCTCCGGCTCCGACGCCTTCGCCCTTGCCACAAAGGCCACCGAGACCGCAGACGGCTACAAGATCTCGGGCGGCAAGATGTGGATCACAAACTCGATGGAGTCGGAGCTTTTCATTGTCTTTGCCAACCTCGACCACAGCAAGGGCTACAAGGGCATCACCGCATTCCTCGTCGAGAAGGGCACCCCCGGCTTCACTATCGCAAAGAAGGAGAAGAAGCTCGGCATTCGCGCCTCTAGCACCTGCGTCATCAACTTTGACGACGTTGAGATCCCCAAGGAGAACATCCTCGGCGAGCGTGGCCATGGCTACAAGTACGCCATCAGCCTGCTCAACGAGGGCCGCATTGGCATTGCCGCCCAGATGACCGGTCTCGCCCTCGGTGCCTGGGAGAACGCCGCCCGTTACGTCTGGAACGACCGCAAGCAGTTTGGCTCTCTTGTGGGAGAGTTCCAGGGCATGCAGCACCAGATGGCGCAGTCCTGGACCGAGATCGCTGCCGCGCGCGCCCTGGTCTACAATGCCGCTCGCAAGAAGGAGGCTGGCGAGGACTTTGTCAAGGACGCCGCCATGGCCAAGCTCTACGCTTCCCAAGTCGCCGGCCGTGTCAGCGGTCTTGCTGTTGAGTGGATGGGCGGCATGGGCTTCGTCCGAGAGGGCCTTGCTGAGAAGTACTTCCGCGACAGCAAGATCGGTGCCATTTACGAGGGCACCAGCAACATTCAGTAAGTCTTGTTGTTTCTTGACTAAAACAAAGAAAGTAAATGTGCTAACATGACGCTAGACTGAACACGATTGCCAAGCTGCTACAGAAGGAGTACACTTCGTAGAGAAAATAGAGACAATTTAGAAAGAGAATGGATACATAACTAAACAGCAACGAGCAAAAAAAAAGCCAAAACATTCAAACTGATAAATTCTGAGACCTCGTAAATCTTGCATGGACAGGCCATGCATAATATTGAGATTGACATAATCACCAAGCCTCTTAATTTCTCATCCAGTACAAGAGGATTGGGCTACACCTTGCTTGCGATGCCGTGTTTGATTTCCAATGAATTCATCATCTCTCAACTTCTATTATGTCGGCATGCTGTTTCTTCATCGCTGTCAGATCTACTACGCTAGCACTCTACCAAGATGGCCTCGGCCATGCATTTTTCTTCACCCGCTGCATATTCGTGGGATTCAAGACCACAACCAAAACGAGCGAACGAGAAAGCGTCTCACAAACAACGCTCATGCCGAGTTCACTGCACCGACATCACCTGCCCGCGGTGTCCGGCTATCTAACCATCGCGCCGGGGTATCCGATAGGCAAGACAAATCCCCCACCGCGGCGCCATCATCTCAAAACATTGCAAAATCGTCATTCTCATGTACAGTCGTTTAATCAAAGTCGGCGGTGTAAGAGAAGCCGCGGAACTCCTCCTGCATGGCTTGTGACAAGACTAGGGGTAGGTGTCAGCTTTGGTGCAGAAACTCAAGATACCAATGTACTTACCAGACTGGACGGGAGTCAGAACGGGCGTAACGCTCGTGAACTCTGAATCGAAGTTGCTAGTATCCGTCGGACTCTTAAAGGTGGGCATGAATGGAGGTTGGACTCTCTTGTGGTAAATATCGTCCCAGTTGATGTTGCGGAAGAATGGCTGGCTCATCACCTCCTGTGCATCGGTTGGGCCGCTTCCGAGTCGCTGGTCCGGCTCACGGGTGAGCAGCTTCTGGAGGATTGAGACGGAGTCCCTAGGCATGTGGATTGGGTAAAGAGGCTCATCGGCAAGAATTGCGTCGTAGATTTCATCCTCGTCTTCTCCACGGAACGGAGACTGCTGGAGGAGCATCTGGTAGATCAATACACCAAAAGCCCACCAATCGACAGCACGACCGTACTTCTTATCAAGCAGAATCTGGGAAGAAGTTAGCATTGGTAAGACAGAAAGTAATATGAATCTCACCTCAGGAGCCATGAACTCGGGAGTGCCACAGAAAGTGCTCGTTGTCGAACCATACCACATATCCTCCTTGCAAAGACCATAGTCACCAATCTTGACGTGGCCATCAGGCGACAAAAGAATGTTGTCGAGCTTCAGGTCACGGTAAATGACACCGTTCTCGTGGAAGTACTTGAGAGCCAAGCAAACCTCAGCCGCGTAAAACCTAGACTTGATTAGAAAAGCCACAAAACGGTTATGGTGTAGTTTAGACTTACTGCGCACGTTTGGTACCAAACTGTCCGCGTTGAATGTGCAACATCAGATCACCACCACTGACGTACTCCATAACAAAGTAGACACGAGTTTCCGTCTGGAAGCAGGCGTGCAGGTTGGTCAAGAAGGGATGCCGTCCCCTATTCGCCACCAGAAATACACGCTTCTCGGACCGTATGCTCTCGACTTCATCGTTTTCAATAATGAACTCCTTTTTGAGAACCTTGATCGCGTAGAGCTTCCGAGACCGCTTGGTTTCAGCAAGCATAACCTTGCCAAAGTTACCCTTACCCAGCACAGCAAGGAAGTTGAAATGGTCAAGGCCAATTCGAGCACCAGTTCCAGGGTCCGTTGCCAGGGGTAGTGTCATCCGCTGTCCACCAGACACAGATTGCGTGGGAGACACAACCTCGGGAGTTTGAGGCTTATGCGCAGGCGGCTGCGGCTGTTGGTAAGCAGGCTGCTGTTGTTGCTGCGGAACCGGGGGTAGCTGCTGGTGAGGAGGCGGCTGTTGAGGCGGCGGCTGCTGCTGAGCGGGACGCTGGGCCTGGGCAGGGGACTGCCCAGCATAACCAGGGTTGACGTTGGCATAGTCTGCAGGGTTGTATTTGCGCTGCTGCTGAGCGGCACCGTACTGACCCCCTTGAGCGTAAGGGTCTTCTTGCGACTGATCGTATCCTCCACTGTACCGTCCATAGTCCGAGTTTTGTCGCTGGCCGGCGCCGGGCATTCCAGACATGGCTGCAGAAGCAGCGGCTGCTGCTGCCGAGCTGGACGAAGTTCGATCGGGATGTGCAGGCCTCTGTGCGGTTTGGTTCGAGTACATGAGCTTCGCTGCCTCTGTTGCCTCAGGAGACACTGGCCCTGTCGCATAAGAGGGAGCGGTGGTGCTCGAGTACGAAGGAGCTGGCGAGTGAGTGTTTGTAGGACTCGTCTTAGGTCGAAGGGTCTTGTCCGAGAGTGAGGAAACCTTGGCCTGCCTCTGCTTCTGAGTTCTTATACCATCCAATATCTGGTTGGCCACAGCCATAGACATGCCACAGAAGTCAGGAACAAGGTGCGCACATTGAGCGTGGGATGTGAGACCACATTCTAGGCAGCGTTAGTAACCTACTACAAGTGAATGAACCCGATAATAAACGTACCTGAACACTTCCTGCAGTTCTTTCTTCCAAAAGGCAGTATGTAACCACAGTGGCAGCACCAATTTGCCGTCATGTTCGAGAAAGGAGTGAATCTGTGAGGAATGCGGTGGTTGATCTTCTCTTCATCGGGATCAGTTTCTGCATTACTTTTACTGATGCACTTGGTCACCACGCTCGAGTAACACTTAGTATGGCAAGTATACTTGCAGTCTTCGCACTGCATGCCGGCCGAGTACTTGAGGAAATCTCCGCACAGCGCACAACGCATAATGTTGTAAAACTGGTGCTGCACGAACTTGTGTCCGTACATCTCGTGGACTTCCTCCTTGCGCTGACGAACGGCACCCTTTCGTCCAAGGCCCAGATCCACGGGGCGTCTGTCGGTGTTGCTTTTCACGAAGTTCATCTGAAGCTGAATCTGCCCCGTAGGCTCGAGGTTGAACCATCCATCAATCGGCCCGGTGTTGACCTGGGGTTGGGGTCCCGGCGTTCCGTATGCACCTTGTGCAGAGTCCTGCTGGCCGCTGGGCGACGTGGGAGGGCCTCCAAAAGAGCCCTGAGAGGGGCTCATGGGAAATTGCGAAGGTGCTGCAGAAGAACTGCCCATCCTATCGGCGGAAACCCAACCGGAGCTGTTCATCTCGGCCTCGATCCTCTTGCGGCGCATCTCTTCGACAATGTCGGAGATTCGAACCCAAAGCATGGCAATGGGCATTGGGTGCTCGCCGGGCTTGTCGTAAATGGTCAATTCGATTTCGTTGGCCTTGTCCACTTCTATAGTGTGGTACTCGGCCTCCCAGCGGTCATTGCGAGAGGCTCTGGTTCGTGCCATGACGGTGTCCTCCACCTTGACAGCAACAAAAGTCTCCGGGCCTCTGGTAAATCTGCCGGTCGCGGCGTGGTCGACATCCTTGACGGCCAGCACTCGAATCGCCAGTTGCCCACTGAGGGGCTTCCTCAGATTAGGAGCGTTGATAGAATCGTCTGAAGGTGTCAGCTTGGAGGAACTAGAAGGTAACAGCGGACTCACCATCTTGGGCATCTGCCGTGTCCATATCGATGTGCAGTTCCTCGTATCTCTTCAATGCCTGCTTCAAGAGAACGATTTTCTGCTTACTCTCGACTCGACGAGCAGCGGCATCGGCCTTGCTCTTTCGGTCACCCTCCATGCCATAAAGCTGAACCATCTTTTCAATGCCTTTAAGATACTGCTCCTCAACATTGAGTTTGAACTGGATCTGCGACAGCATGAGCTGAATACGAGGGCCCAAGTGCGGCGTATCATATTTGATCAAATCTGACATGTATGTTAGTCTAGTCCGCAGATTATCGGCAGCACTCTGGAAGTCAAGCGCGAGGCTGCAACAAACCTAGCTTTGTAAAATTGGTTCTCGGCTTGGGGATGCTGGAATCAGGACCCGGGGGAGCATATGGATGACGGGGAGGCATGAGATCGGAGTGCCCGCCAGCCAGGCTGTGTTGTCCTGATCCCGAGCCGTAGGATCCTCTGTCTCCAGCCCAGTTGCCGGAGCCGTCCTTGGGAGGTGGTGCGGGAGGCCCGCCTTCATCATCGCCGGCGTCGGCGCCCAAGAGAGACATGCCTTCGACGCCTTGGCTGACGTGTCGCATCTGGATGTCGCGCAGCTTTTCTTCGAAAAACTGAAGGTTTCGGCGACCATCGCGCATCTGGGAGTCGAGACGGGAACGAACAGCTTCGTTGTTGGTCTGGGCTCTCATAGCATTAGCGGCGTTGATGAGAGCCTTCTCCCGCTCGATCTTCTTGTAGATATTCTGGATTGCTTCTTCATCATTCATAGCGGCGAAAGTTGCGCGATGCGTACGCGCAGGACGATGGAAAGTAGTGTGTGATGTAGACAAGCCAGTATCAAGGGGGGAGGGGGTCGTTTGGCGGCGCCCCGGTGCGGCGGGTGAGTGTCGGTCGGGAATTTGCGAAACGGACAGCAAGACGGAGTCGGCAGTTAACGTTAACGCCTCGTGTTGTTGAGTACCAAGCACAGCACAAGGAGGGTCCGGGTGCGCGTGCGTGGCCGTCCACCAGCAAGCTCAAGTTGTATGAGGAGGAGGCTGGCGAATAGAGGCGGGGGCGGAGGAGGAGGCCGTTGGGAGGGAGAAATAAGGTGGTGTGGTGAGAGATGTCGTCAGTGATGAAATGGAGGTTTGGGGAGGGGGGGTTAGTTAAAAGGGCCTTGGCGGGGTTTTTGTGTTTTGCATGGGGCAGCGATAGCGGTTGGTACCTAGAGCTAAGGAAAGGTAGCAGCCTAAAGCAAGCAAGCAACAACAGCTGGCGTGCAGCGACAGACGCCCCCTCGTCTCTTCTTCCGCGTCTTGGATGGCGGCGACAAGGACAAAACACTTTTGCGCAAGATAGCCAAATCTCCTGAAAGGGAATGTCAAAAAAGGAGCCCGATCCTGAGAGGCTTATGCCCAATTGTAGGCCTACCCAAGCACGGCAGAAGCTTAGACCAGCTTACTGGGCGACTGGGTGTACGACGAGATGTATGAGTAGTATTTGCACTGTAGCAGCAGTACAAGGGTTCGGAACACACAAATAATGCACCTTGTTCGTTTGCGATAGCCAAGTCGTTTTTTTTTTTTTTTCGCAGCAACGTTTCTGCCGGGTTCGTTATATCGGTAGTCAGCGTCGGTTTCCAGGATGTCTTTGTTGCGTCTTGTTCTGCCGTCGTGGTAGGTTGCCGCTTACGAAACCCAACTATAATAAGATACTGCAGGAAAACTGCGGATGCACTTGTTTCAGTGCATCAAAGAAGCAGTAATATAAATGAGCGCTCGTTGGGTCTAGTATGCCATAATGCGAGAGTAACTCCACGGTGAGGTTTGATAAGCTGCAACGAGCGTAGGGCGCAGGGGAGAGACATAGGACGATGCTGGTGATCTGGTGGGTGGGTAATGATGGAGAAGTCAGAATTTCGTCGACACGATAGCGGTATAATGGAACACTGGAGTTGATGATTGTTCTTGCTACGACGTACTGGGAGCTTCCTGCCTCAATAGCTTACTCGGTGGGCGAGCTCATCTACACCCAAGGCCTGGAGGTACCAAGGTAACTACTAGTAGGCTGGGTCACCGCTGGAATCATAGTAAACGCCCTACTCATCGCAAGTCCAGGAACATCCATGCCTATTCTTACTACTAGGTCCAGAAACTGTCGCGTGAGTTGTGTGCATTGTGAATATTATGGCCTGAGCTCGGCAGCAACAACCGACAACCATGGAATTCTGCGCCAGAATACGTATTTCGTCCCTTATTACTACTATACCATACCTGACTATCTCGATAATATGTACTCGCCGATGAAAGCTTGGCATCCCCCCCCCCGGGCCGATCTCAACAGTCAAGGTTTGATTTGACGCACCAGAATCTAAAGTCCTACCTAAAGTCCTAGAATCCGGCAAAACAGGACCCGCGCTGTTGCCCTACTCCAATTTACGGGTCCGATACCAGCCTGCCGACACCGCTTGTCCTGCACAACATGCTACCAGACCTGACCGCTTTTATGCCTTGGAAGAAGGCCCTCGAGCTACCCCCAGCTTCATTTCTGGCCCAGCCAATCACCGTGTTAGCCGTCGACTTCTTCATCCAAGCTCGTGAAATACTGGGTTACCCTAGAAAGTCTCTGACAGGGGAATTGTCCTGCGAGGTGGTTCCTCCAGGCTCCAAGAAGGACTGTCTGGCTCTCAACTCTCAGCCCTACCCAGCCCAAACGTCATGATAAAGGCCAGTGTCTGATTGGCTGGGCTGCATCGATTTTGCCGTCGGGTCTCCTCGAAACATGACCTACCTTAGTACAGCTGCTATTGCTGGACAGAATCCATCATGAAAAAGAACCGGCTTGCTCCGTTCATATGCGGGTAATAATCTACAATTCCTGTAAGCTATGGTACAGTATGATGAGTTTAATGTATATGCTTGCTTCTCGTTACTCATGACCTCCGAATCGTGAGTAGGATGATGCTTCCAACCACGACACCTCCCGCCAACGCTCCCTCAAGCGCCAACAACGAAGCATCTCGCATCCGTAGGTCTATCCGTCGCTCGCTATAAACATCATCTACCTTGGACTTCCACCACTCGGGATCCAGTAGCACTTCTTTCCACTTCTTCTCTGGCATCAGATGCTCTTCTATAGGTGTTTCTACCACGGGCTCAGGGGCAGTAGACGCTGATGCCTTGCTAGCCTGTGTCTCCTTAGCTGGCAGAACCTCCGCAGCTGGCAACTTTTCCTCAGACACAACAGCCTCCAGGATAGGTCGAGCTTCGGCCTCCTGAGTCGCCTCCACAGCATCAGTCAGTGCTGCGGTCGCTGCGGGCCCGTCTCGCCTCTCCAGCGCAAACTTGACCTGTTCTAGCTGGCCTCGGACCTCCTCAAGCACCGCCTTCTCTTCCGCGACGACGCCACGGACCAGCCTTCGTCTCTTCCAGGGCTCGGCGACAAACTGCAGCACGACGAAGAGGAGAAAGTTCATACCCATCAGGCCCCATGTGCCCCAGGTACTCGCCCTTCGAATGCGATCGCTCCAGATCTGCTCCTCGTGATAACGCTTCAGGATGCCCGCGTTCAGCCGCTGACTCAAACTTTGCTCCTCGGCCTCGGCATCCGTCAGCGCCTCTTGCGACGAGACGACCTCGCCTTCAAGAACATGGTCCGCCCTGTAAAGCTCGGTGAAGCGTTCGAGATCGATCGGAGACCAGCTATCTTTGCGGGCTAATAATGTGGTGACTTCGCGTTGTGTGGCAGCGCGGCTAGAATTGGATGTCCTGTATGCTTGGCGAGCATTGCGCACTCGCTCATGGGCTTCCGCGAGGCTGATTTCAAGCTCAACATTCTGACGCTTGATGGCCTCGATATCAGTGTAACCCGTGATGTCGTTGAGGGTCCGCGAAGCATTCATCGCACGGGCCTGAAGTGTGTCCATCGCAAGGCTAAACCTCTCCTTCAACTCCTTTAACCGGCTTTGGGCCAAGTTCCGGAGGCTCTCAGCTGTCAGGGGAGCTTTTTGTGCATCCTCAGAATCGCTCGACTTGATATCTTGGGCGTCGGTGTGGGCGTCGGTCATGTCGGGCTTTTGATTGCTAGGCTTCACATCCTCAGATGCGGTGCTTTCGGGCACTGCATCGCCGAGTTTTGTGTCTTCTAGCGGCGGTTCGTCGATCTTGGGTTTGGCTTCTTGAACGGGGTTTGGTCGGGGTTTGAGTATCGATTCGAGCTCAGCTTCAACGTCCTTGTTGGTCCTCGAGCTCGAGCTCTTTTCCGAGTCTTTTGATGGCGGTTGAGACGAATAAAGCCTCCTCTGCGGCCCAATGGCCCGTATGCTGCATCGCATACATGTCGTGGAGCTCTGGACCACCGTCTTCCCCCAGTTTGTCCTGCTCGGCGTCCTCGTAGCCCGATCGAGTCGAAATCGTGCGTGACCCCAGATGAGCCGAGCCGCAGGACGGGCAAGCGGTTGCATGACGGCCACCAAAAGGGTTTGGGTGTAGCAACCTTGACTCGGTCGAGCGTCGAGGAATTGACTCCGGCTTCGCAGGAAATGTTGAGGTGAATACTGGCCGAGCCGAGCGGAAGTCAGAAGCTAAGCTATTGCCGTTGGTGCTCCCGTCCCGGGTCCCGGGCGTTTTCTGCCGCTAACCGGAGCAGCTGCGTCACCGCCTTTGCCGCCCGGAATATAACGTACGTAGGGAAATGGCCTAGCCCGCTCCGCAGGCTTGAGTGCCTTGCAGCGGTTCAACGACATCGACAACGATCAAGTGTGAGACATGCGATAGCAAACAGATACGAGCCATGCCACTAGATGACATCTCAGGGAAAAGCCAGGGAGGATCTGGACGTATTTTATTTCTTACTCTCCTGAAATATGAAAAACTGTGCAGCAACTCGTCAAGTGCTCTTCAGTACAGCCTGCAATAAACCGTCATGCTTCCAGTTCACAAGCGCTCCGGCCTTCCAAGCCTCCCACTCTTCTTCCTCTCTCCCTTCCTTTTCTTCATTTTCTCCAAGCTCCGGATCGAATGCCCGCTTGAGCCCCATGAAAAGACAGGCAAGCGTCCTCTTATCTTCATGTGACGCCCCGCCCGGGCCGAGTGCAAACAGCAACCTCTGGATCTTGCGCCCCTCGAGCACGCAGCGGGCGAGGTCCTCGCGGCCCTTCTCGCTGAACACGCGAGCCAGGAGGAGCTCCTCGTACACCAGCCCGTTCGAGCCGTCGTAGAATACTGCGACCGGCCACATCATGCACGGCGAGGAGAAGGCCTCCTCCCTCGACGCGGTGCTGCACCACTCCCAGTCGATGATGCCTACGATGTCGAAGTCGGCGTTTACTAGGATGTGGTCGCCCTTATCGTCTGCGTGCTTTAGGAAGAACCTTTCGTCTTCATCTGCCGCTGCTGTGGTTGACTTCCAGACTCTACCTAGGACGTCGAGTCGGAACCGGTGAGCTAGAAACACGTCCACCGCGTTCTCGGCCGTCCCGATCTCACCGGCAGTGATCATCAGGAGGTGCGCCTCTACAAGGGTACGCAAGGCCTCACGCGACGAGTGGAATGGCCCAGGCGGCTTGCCGTCCTCGCCCGACTGGAACGTGGAATGCTGCGCCAGACCCTGCACTTGTATCTGGGCCTCGGCTGTCGACGCCACGAGCGATCCGAGCTTGTCGAAAGGGTGCCTTTCGATCTCGAGCATGATTTCTGCAAGCTGCCGCACGATCTTCCCCTTCTGCGCAGTCGTTGCGCATTGCCAGTCCAGCGGCGCGCCATGCAACTTCTCCATCAGGATATAGCCAACGCCTACCGTGTTTGCCGGGTCGGACTCGCAAGCCCAGTCAAACACGCGCGGAGAGGGAATTCGCGTGTGACGCTGTAGAAACTCCATGGTCGCGGCCTCGCTCCGCAGCACGTAGTCACGCACCTCTGGCGGCGGCGATATAGGGCTGGACAGCCGGAACCGCGCGATCCATACCACGCCGTCCGCGAACACGATCTCGGCATGGCAGTTCTGCCCGCCCATCATGGCCGAAAGGCGCTTCGGCGAGAGGTCAATTGTGCATGGCAGATTGGTGCCACTGCGAACTTGAGATGCGCGCATGCAAATCTTCTCGCCGTCGATCCGCCTGCAAAGATCGTGGAGTCGCCAGGATTCTGCTGCTGCATACCGAGCGCTGTACTCGTTCCAGTTCGTCTGATTGCAGTGATCAATTGCAGCTCCTGGAAGCAGAGCAAGGAGCCAAGGTTTTGGAAGCGTTTACCTCTGGCTTCGGGCACATATGCCACTGGTCCTGTAAGTGAGTCCGGCAAAGGTGCCTGTCGCAGAGCAAGCAGTCTCCGGCCCGTTGAACCCCTAGGGATTGGCAACTGTCCCAATCACACAACCACAGAGGAGCCATCTTGGAATTATCAAGAACTAATGGGTCCTGCAAGAGAAGAGTAATGGACTCTTTATGCCAACAGATGTGAGGCCGACTAGGCAACAGCGGGCGGTGAGTCTCTGAATCAACCTTTGTAAGCCATTGGAACCAGGGCAGAGCCTCGGTTGGGTGCATTTTCCGTGCAGTTGGCCAGACTGAGTGAAAGATGGGCCAAACTGCAGCGTACATTTGCCTTACCGTGAGCCACCGTGCCGATTATCGCTGGCAGATGAATGCCCTTGTGACACTGCAGGTAACTCTAGCCGGATGCTATTCCTATGGCCTCACAAAGCCATGAGGAGCTCTCCAACGTAGATTCACTCTCTCTCATCCAACCTCATCTTTCTGAAACGCAGTCACCTTCAATCCCTGCTACGGCTGATCAAGCTAGTATAAACCTTCTCAAGCTAATGCAATACCGAAAAGTGTCATCTCGAGACACTCAAGGACATAACTAAGCACAGCATGTTCTCAAAGCTTCCATTGCTCTATTTAGGTGGTAATAGATACCCTCGGGCAACTTATGTTACTGGCTGCCCCTGTCGTGATCTGTTTGTTGGTTACAAACTTACCGAGATAGGGGACGTCCACGCTGAATCAGAGGAGGTGTGGAGGGGCAGCATCCACTTTCCAGTCTAATGACGACAGTTGCGAAGAGGGCATCCGAGCAGCCAACCAGGCCAAGACGGTTAGAGAGTTGCTGATATGCGTTGTTTATGCCTTCTATCGCTAGTCAGGATCCTGAAGTAGAGATCTTCCAATCAATTGAGTCGATCACTTGTAGTGCCTCCTCGGCGCGTTATTTCTGCGCAACTGCGCGGTCGCATATCTCTCACGAAAACTTGTGCCCCTCCCCCGCCATTTCTTAATCTTCGACACCTCTTACGCAAGCAACGAAGCTTTGTCTCTCACGATAAAGCCGTGATAGATCATCCACTGGGCCCCTGACTCAGCTCTGACCTAGGAAACCGTTGTAGACTTGAATTTAGGCCACGAGAGGAACCTATCCCCGACAACCACGACAGAACCGTCATCATGGCTTCCTCCGAAACCCCAGCTCTCAAGAACGACCCCAAGTTCATCTTCTTCACGGACTTTGACGGCACCGTCACCACCGCCGACTCCAATGACTACATGACCGACAACCTGGGCTTTGGCGTTGAGCGACGGCGCAAGCT
Source organism: Fusarium devonianum (assembly GCA_017140155.1). Classification (NCBI taxonomy): domain Eukaryota; kingdom Fungi; phylum Ascomycota; class Sordariomycetes; order Hypocreales; family Nectriaceae; genus Fusarium; species Fusarium devonianum. Next base: position 33,703 of record JADBHU010000458.1, on the reverse strand, counting down.
CAACGAGGAAGTCCTCTTCGGGCGGATGCACTTCCGCGACAGCTTCGTCGAGATGCTCGACAGCGTCGAGACCCCCTTTGAGGAGTGCGTCCAGATCCTCCTCCACAACATCAAGCTCGATCCTGGCTTCAAGGAGTTCTACGACTGGGCGCAGCTCAACAACGTGCCCATTGTCATCCTGAGCGGTGGCATGGAGCCCGTGATCCGCGCGCTGCTGGATGTGCTTCTCGGGCCCGGGTGGGATATCCAGATTGTGAGCAACGACGTTGCGGCGCGAGATGGCAAGAGCCTGAATGACGAGGGCGGCTGGAGAATTGAGTTCCACGACGATAGGTAAGACTCGAGTCTGTGGAATAGGAGGTGGTCACAGCGGCTAATGATATCTACCACAGCATCCACGGTCACGACAAGTCCATCGAGATTCGCAAATATTCCTCCCTCCCTAATCGTCCCACCATGTTCTACGCTGGCGATGGCGTTTCCGATCTCTCTGCTGCGAAGGAGACCGATTTGCTGTTCGCCAAGGCCGACAAGGGTACGTCTTCATCATGACTCGCGAAGTTGTTGGCTTCAGGTTTAAGAGCTACAATTAAAGGCCAAAAGTCTGGAATGGCCCCACCCACCGCTTACATAGTGAGGCCATTCCAGACTTTTGGCACCTGATTGTACCTGAAACGGACTAACACTTTCCGCAGATCTCGTCACATGGTGTGAGAACGAAAAGGTCCCGTTCGTTACTTTCCGCGACTGGTCCAGCATCACCCAAACTGTCAAGGATATTGCTGCTGGCTCCGTGTCTGTCAAGGATGCTGCCCGTGGTCGTATCTAATACCGTCACGAAGTGAAATGAGTTCGAGAGAGGATTGGAAAGGAAGATATTAAGAATATTTATGTTGGCCGATAAACTCATAGAATTAGAGAGAAGATGCGGGCCATCTGCACCGGTAACCTGATGGATTTTCATATAGACGCTCAAATAGATATTATCAGCTGCGAGTGCCTTCTTTCTACCCTTTTCCAAACTGTTTCATTTCGACAATGTTCATATAACCGGGTGCGACCGTCTTACCATGGGCCACCAAATATTTATCTCTTCAGTGTTATAACGTCTGTTTCCCACAAGCCTACCAAGTATGTCTCTTCCAACTGATGGTAAATCAATCTGACCTCTTCTCCTCAGCCGGTAGACAGTACCAGCACACCAGCATGACCAAAAAGAGAAAGATCACAATCGGATGCAGCACAAAGGTACCCACGGCCTGAGCCAGCAGACCTGTGATGAAAGGCGCGACAGCACCACCCGCGCTTCCACAAGCACTGATAGTGCCGATCCCACTCAATGCCTCCCGGCGACTCATGCCGCGCATAAAGACAGCGGCAGCGCAGGGATAGACTGGGCCCAAAAGGAGACCGACAATGGAGACGGCGACGGCGTCACCCACGATGTTTGGGACGAACCAGACGAGGATCTGGAAGGCTAGAGCACCGAGAACGAGGCCGTAGACAAAGACCCTCTCGCCGATGCGATGTGCAGGGCCTGAAAGGAGGAACCGACCTAGGGTGATGCCAGCCCAGAAGCCTGCGGTTACGTAGCCGACAGACGAAGGGTCGCCGTCGCGGGCATTGATCAGGAAGGAGATGACCCAGCCTGAGATGGACACCTCGGCTCCCTGGTAGGCAAAGATGAAGATGGATCCCAGAACCACAATGCGCAGCTTCAGAGCCAGGAACATGCTATTCATCAGAGACTCACCAGCCTGTGCCGTCTCTCTCGCCCGCGCGGCTGGAGCCAGCTCCTTCTCGTACTTCCAGAAGGACCACAAGCTCAGCGAAAACGTACACACTCCGATGGCGCAGGTCAGAATATAATACCGCGTCCACAAAGCGTGCGCAGCAGTGACGAGCCCCGTGGCGATGAGCGGGCCGATGGTACCGCCTATGCCATATGTGCCGTGCAGGAGGCCAAGCATAAAGGTTCCGTTGCGCAGGCCGCCACAGAAGAGGTTCGCGATGCCCACGTTGACCGAGATGCTGAAGCCGACAAAGAAGAACGAGCAGACGACGACGGGGAAGGGCGCCCCCAGTACGATGGGGATGTAGGCCAGAGTAACAAGGGCTTGGGCCAGGCCGAGCAGCCGGGCTCGTCCGAGTTTCCCTCGCAGGACGTCTAGGAACACGGCTGCAGTGACGAAGCCGATAGCTTGACCGACGAAGATGAGGGACACGGTGCCGTATCCCACATGGTAGTATCTTGGAGGTGGTCAGCTTCAACCATGACTTGGATTCGACAACGGCTTACTTCTCCATGTAGGGAATCAATGCACCAGCAGCACTATCGCTGAGTCCGTTCCCCAGATTGGCAAGACATACGGAGACGAGTCGAAAGCGATTCATGAAAGGCTTCCAAACACTGGGCATCACCTCGACAGCCTCCGAACCAGATTCCGGACTAGCAGGCCTGCTCATCTCGAGGTCGTTCTCGGCAGGCAGGGCTGTGGCTCTGGGCTGGTGGTCATCGCGTATGGGAATGCGATGAAGGTCAAAAGATTCGCTCTGATGAGCTCCAGGATACGTCCTTGGAAGAGTCCTAGCAGGCGTCGTCAAAGGACGGTAAAGTTCCTCGGCTGGGGGGTCTGAGGTTGCAGACCGCACTGCAGCAAGGCCAGTGAGCATGGAGGCGTCCATTCTGTGAGAAAGCTAGGCCAGCTAAAGTACTAGAAACGTGTCTGGTATAAATAGTATTCAAAACATGGAATATACATGTGTCAGTCGTCCATGGAGGCTACGAATCAACTGAAGATAGCCGTCCATGGTTAGATACTTATACTTGACGCCATGAATGAATGTCCCCTAACCCAGCTTTAACACAGGATCTGTAATCAACCCCAGATGAAGTCACCTGGGCAAACAAGGCTTTCTCTCCCGCACACCGTTACCAATAAGACGGAGTGGAATGCCTCCATTTGGTAGTGTTTGATGTGCCTCCCGTGGCTCTGTGATGCTTCTAAGCTTCGAGAAGAGGAACAAGCGCCTGAGGTCCACTAAATATGGGACATCATTGAAGACATTGTCCAATAGCAGAAGCCACCGAATAATTTACCCAACTTGCATGATATCGATCATGGGCATGCTTGGCTTGTCTTACCCGGTGAAGACCTGAACTCTACAGTGCCAGCTATTGGGATTCAATTGGCTGTAAAGATATAGGCCCTGATAGTGCTGACGCAATCAACATCGCTTCAGCTTTTGTCGCGAGCCGATTTTGTGGCAAGGTGGTACTTTTTCGACGCACGGAACACAATGTACCAGCTCCAATTGCTCAAAGGTAGACAGACAAACCTCAGTAGCCACTCTGAATCTAATATGAAGAAGAAACAACATGATAAATCATACTTACTAGTGATAAACCACAATCCGTCTGCTCATCCAAGTCCCGGTGGCTCCGAATGGGGAAATTCCGCCATCGCCAGGTATTCGGCCTAGCTTCTGCTATCAAGGTATATCGCTCTATCGGTGTCTGCCCCTCCAAGCGAACCCCTCCATAACTTTATTAGTTTATCAAAAAATATCCCAACGTTAGGACAAACTTCAAGAGATAAGTTGCCCACTACAGACTTAAATTTCAAAATGGGCCGCCCCAAGCGCAATGTCCTTGCCGCCGCCGAGGCATCGGTAACTCCCCCAGACGCTCTCGAGCCCAGCCAGTCCATCGTCCGTGTTGTGAAACCGGAGGGAAACAACCTCTACACCTGCGAACTCCCAAACACCAAGCCCATCGTCCTGGAGCTGGCCCAGCGATTCCGCAACACGATCTGGATCAAGCGCGGCGGCTTCGTCTTGGCTGAGCGATACGAAGAGACCAAGGAGGATACTCGGGCTATGGGCGAGATCGTCAACGTCGTCCGCGACGAGAAGCTCTGGCGCAAGCAGTCTTACTGGTGAGTCTCAAATTACAATACAGGACAAAAGCTGTGATTAATCATACCCCATGTAGGCCGAAAGAGTTTGTCAAGAATGCCTACGACTTTAGCGACTCTGAAGACGAATCCAACGTTGGCAAGATGCCGCCTAGCGACTCCGAAGACGAATGAATTGCACCGCAGATCTATCTCTATTTGTTCTTTGCCTCGACGCTCTTGACCTGCGACTCAAGAGCGTCCGAACCATCTACCCCAAAGTACACCAGCAGAACTGTCGCAAAGAGCACGCTCACGGCAACCCCGGAGCTAAGGGGAGTGCTTGGGAAAACATTCCACGCCCACTCCTGCGCCAGCCAAAGAGAAACTACAACCAGGGGGCTGCGCGTAGCCCGCCAGAGGAGATAGGGTGATGCCCATACGAGATAGGCATAGAACTGGTAGTGAAGTGACCGCGCAAATAGCAGGCCGATAATGTTGGCGGAGAGCATGGTCGTCAGGACGTAGTCAGGGGTGACCGAGTTGGAGATGCGAAGCTCTTCAAGCTGTGCAAAAGGGGATCTGCCTTGCAAGAAGGAAGGGATCATGGCAGAAAGTGGCCGACCCGAAGGCTGAATCCACCTCTTAGCAATAAAGGCCAGCAGCACCGTAGCGTGTAGAATGAGTAGGACAAGAGCAAAAGTCTTGCTGAGGAACAGCTCCTCGCCGAGCATTCGCCAATTGACCGTCCACTCGAATTTGAACTGACGTGACAGCTCAAAAGCTCGCGCCGCATATCCGCGGGGGTTGACGGCCAGAAAAGGGACGGCGATTGCGATTTGGATCTGCGCCATCAGCCAAGCAAGACGCAAGCTGGCGTTGAAGCCCCGACCCAGGAAAAGAACGACACCGGCGGCGGGCAGGACCAGCAGCAACGACATCTTGACGCCGAGACCCCAGCTGTACACGACGCTTCCGAGAGTCCATGATCGACGCTGGAAGAAGAAGATGGCGAGCCACAGGAAGAAGACGGCGAAACAGTCGTTGAAGCACCGCAGAACAAAGATGCTGTGTAATCGCTTGGAGAGGATCAGGAGTGGGAATATGTATGGGGGAGCCTAGGTTCCAATCAGCTTCTCGAGTTCTTGGCCTTTCATCTGTTGCTTACCTTGGCCTTCCAGTAGCACAGCATGACCAACGCCAACGTGGCCATATACAACACGCCAAAGATCTGCTGCGCCAGGAAGATGTCGTTACCCTCGTCGGTGAGATAGTACAGGCCCGTGTAAGTGTAGACGTGCGCAGCCGGATAGACGAGGGGTCCAGTGCCGCCCTCGATTTTGGTGTAGTCTCGCTCGCCAGAAACAAATTGCGACACTTGTTCCATGTACGCGACCCAGTCAATCTCTGTATCTGCGCATTCCATATGTCAGCTTCAACGTGAGAGGCAGCTGGGGGGCAGAAGCGCAACCCACAGGGGATCTTCCAGATGATCAGGACACACAGAACTGCATCGGCGAGCCAGAGCGCCATGGGGACAAGCTTAGAGAGCGCATGCCGGCCGGTCGCGACGTCGGAAACGAAGCGAGCGGCTTGTGTGAGGACTCCAGGCGCGGGCTCTGGCATGGTGTTGATTTCAAGGCGCTGGCCCGTGAAGGATGAAAGCTGTCATGATACGGGGACCGACCAGGGGTTCAGATGAAGATGGAGCTTGGGGGAGCTGTGCGCAACCCCGCGATATGCATAACCCCGGCGTCAATCTCTCCAGTATCGTCACCAAAGGCTCAGTTCAATAACGGACAATAGCAAAGCAGCACATGGAGGTTATTGTTCAATTTACGCACTATTCAAACTCCTATTGGATCTACAGCTTTGACTTGGCGCCCTTGCCAATCTTATCAACCAACTCGACAACGCCCTCAGCACAACCATAAGATCCCTGGTATCCCCATCCAGAATGACCGTAGTTGTGCACAATCCACGTCTCACCGTCTAGCTTCTCCTCCTCAAGCCGAAGGCCACCCTTTCGCCAGGGCCGCAGTCCAACAGCGTGCCGAACCACATCCAGGCCCTTCACGCCCTTGCCGTTGGCAATCTCAGGCCGCGCCGTTACGATGCGCTGCATGATGCGCGCCGCGATGTTGGGGTCTGGCTGAGACTCCCAGTTGCCGATATCATAGGTACCGCCAAGGATCGTGCCACCACCCGCTGCTCGCTGCATCAGATACATGACGTCGGCGCCTCCGTCCTCGACGCCCGACGTGATCAGCATCGGGGAGCTCTCGTTGCGCACCAGCACAACCTGACCCCGCGCAGGCGCCATGGTCGTGTCCTTGACGCCACCGAGCTTGAGTGAGCCCAGGCCCGTGGCGTTGACGATGATGTTGGCAACATTGCCTGTATGGCTCAGCTGCTTAGCATCGCGGATATCGGTGAGGACGGCGCGCTTGACGATGACGCCGTTCTTGAGGCACTGGCCGAGCAGCCAGGGGAGGTAGACTGCAGTATTGATACAGACAGACGTGAACTCGCAGCCTGAGTCGTAGCCAGGCGTGACCTCACTGGGATGCTGCTCTCGGAAGTCCTCAAAGATCTCCTTGTACCAGGGCTCTTCTAGGAAGAGGGCATCTGGGAAGTTGCCCGACTTTGCGGCTTCTGCGTCCTTTTTGCGTCTGTGGATGTAGCACTCTGAGACATAAAAGTCAGTCCGGCTTGTTGATCAGGGAGAGTATAAGGAGCAACATACTCTGGAAATGGATGCCGGCTTCGGGAACCTGCTCACACAGCCGCTTGAATTCGACCCATGTCCTCCTCTCCCATCGACTGCTGTCCTGAGTAGCCATGCTTTGAGGACATGTCAGTTATTCCCATGTTCTCATGCCCTGAGAAAGCGCAGAGCCTTTGTTAAACTTACGGGCAGATGTTGGCACCCGCAAAGGGCGAAGCATATTCAATGTCATAGTCGCCGGGCATAAACTTGGACACGACGGTGATCTTGTTTCCCTTGTTCTTGGAGAGAAGGTATGCCGATGTCAAGCCGGAAACGCCAGCACTGGCACGAGTGTTAGTCGACCAAAGGATCTCTTATCATCCGGAGTGACAGACTTACCCGACGACAACAATTGTGTTGGCCATCTTGAACGTTTGGTAACCCTCCCTTGCTGTTTTGTCGGGTCTAAAGCGAAGAGCGATCAATTCGTACAACTTTGAGTCTTTGACTTCTTGAGGGCCTGTGAGGCAGACACTTGCGAAGGACGTCGAGACACCTTTAATTATACACCGGTTGCATCGTACCGGATTCCATTTCAAGCTCCGATCGTCGACCGGCTAGACCGTGTCTGCTGATTGGTCTGCTGCTGATAAGCCGACGAAGACCGGCGCGGGGGCAGCCGAAGTCGGGACCGGCTCTGACTGGAGGCTGAATATGCATAAACCAGCAACTGCAAGGGGGATAGATAACTTGCATGGTCAGGCGGGTTGATGCGTGCCTTGTCCGCCCAATAAGGAGCTGTAGATTGGATGTTATCAAGTTGTCAAACGCGTCAAGGCGTATGTGACATTGTCCGCCCAGCAAGGACCTGTAGATTAGCTGTTATCAAGTTGTCAAGCGCTGTAAGGCGTGTCTGGCATGACATGACATCCCTCAGTCTGCAGCTTTTCCACCATCGCTTGCTACCAGTATTCGAACATAACAACAGCCGATAACAAGATAACCGAACTTCCGGATTGTTCGTTGCCTCTGGCCCCGGCCGCATCTATCGCTTGAGTGTTGTAGGGCGCAGTGATGGGGACTCTGGTTGGCTCTGCAGCCTTTGCTTCGTATGCCCCCCCCCCCCCCGATCAAAGCCATAGTTACACACGAAGGATTGGTTTAAGCGCGACATTAACATTGCGCCGACGTCCTTCCTACTCCCCGACCCGAGATCACAACATGTCGGGCACAGGGGTGTTAATAACACGACAGGTTATCAACTTGTCATTTCGATTCTGTTAATGCTTCTTTGATAATCGGCGTCGTATTGGTCTTCTACGATAAGCCGTCCCAGGATGGTCGACTCTCTTCGTAGCCGCCCCATATTCAAAACCTGTACCTCTAGGACCCTGAGTCTATGATTGCATAATATACACTTCCCTTAACCTGCCTTTCCCCTACGGCACGCCGCAGCACAGATCAAGTCTTTTTGTCATCCGTCCTCGTCTAAGAAAGCTGCTTGGCCAACAGCTGCTGGAGCCCTTGGGGGTTAGCACCGACCATCTCGTCGACCTTCTGTCCGTTCTTGAAGACGTAAAAGGTCGGCATGGCACGGACTCCGAGCTCGGCTGTCAAGTCGGGAAGCTGGTCAACATCAAACTTGACAAATTCGATGCTCTCGTTCATGGCGGGCTCATCAGATAGCCTGTTCGCTTTGGTTAGATCGCAGCTCATGATGGGGAGCCAGCCAGCCAGGGGAGTGTTACTTGGTGAGGATAGGAGAGATGGCCTTGCACGGCCCACACCAGGTGGCGAAGCAGTCAACGAGGACGGCCTTGGGTGTCGATGAGACGAGGTCCTTGAATTCTTGGTGTCTGTTGAATCAGACTTCAGTCAATCGCCTCATTTGTTCGGTAAGGGATGTAAGAACTCACGTCTTGATCTCTGTGACGGCGAGTCTCGCGGCCGACGTGTGGAAAGGCCTTGAGGCAAAAGACACGGCGCCTGACCGGGCAGCCTGGGAGATAGGTCGCACGAGACGCAACGGGGAAGACATGATTGATGTTGAGATATAATAAATGCCGAGCACGGTATATGTCTCTTGGAGAGTTTGATGCTTTGATGATTATGGCAGATCTGGATTTCCAGTCGCGGAGCTCTGACACTTGTTGCTTTAGAGTGGATCCAATCGCCAATCGACAAATCAGGTCAATCTGCCACTACGTGCCATGTTCTGAGAAGGCGATCGTCATCTTGAACCTACATCAAAAGTCGCCAAGAGTATTCCTTGAAGCACACATGTGGGTAGTCTACAAAGACTCAATGAAATTGGATGAATTCGTTCATTTGGTCAATTAACCTATTGATTTACAACGGACAATACACCATCACTCCTTAGGCAAAGTACAACATGTCGCAATCCGACCTTTCCACTCAAGCTCTTCCCAGTGTCCTGTTCCTTTCAAAAATAGGATGCTCTATTGTTTCGTGCAATCAGCCACTCTCACGCCAAGCTCGGAGCCGGGCTCCATGTTTATCTCTCTACCCCCCAAGTGGAAAAGCAAGTCCCAAAATGTTCAAATCAAACCCTTTTTCTTACCACCCATAAACCCCGGCTAATGGAAAGAAATCAATCGTTCTCCTTCAACAATAAGGAGGAGGATGCCAAGGTCCTCAAAGAGTGATAGCGTTCGAGGTTGAACGCGAAGAGGCCCAGGTTGTAAGGGACTATGTTCCCTAGCCGATATGCGGCAAATCAAGTGTGTCGAGTCTCAGGTACTCCATAACTGGCGGTCGACGCGGGGTATCAAAAGATGAGGTATATGTAGTCGAGAAAAGAAAATCCGAGCAGCGAGACTGAGAGCGCCGTCGTCAAAGTCGTGTTCATACATCAAGCAAATAAGTTGCTGGACCAATGCGTACCGACTACTCGGTAATAGTGAGGAGAGAACGTTTCAACTGTCCAGAAGAGTCTTTGCCGTTGTTTTTTGGTTGTTGGTTTGCACGTGTTTTTTTGTCTTTTGCGTCTTTTTGTGACAAGGAAAGAGAGTAGTGAGTGACTTCGGTCAGTGCTGACATAGAAGAAAAGTAAAGAATGTGTTTTGTCGTACGATCGACGAGAATAATATGGCGAAGACTCTTCGGGACTGGGTTGTTTAGATTAGCTCGCTCCTCACACAGCCGGCAGGGCATGGCTTCTTCGCCTCTCTGAACTCCTCCGGGCATCCACAGAAGCTCGCGGGGTAATATCGAGTAGCTTAGCGCTCCCGGCGCTAAAATTGCGGACATGGCCTCTGCTCAGGTCCACGCTCTTGGCGCGCTGAACATCGGCAAGCTCATGCATCGAAGGAGAAACCGGAGACGTTTCGCTGTCTTCTCCCTCGGACTCGGTTAACAGAAGACCCTCGTAGCTCTTCATGGTGTACCTGTGCACGACCTGCGGCTGGGAGCCAACGGCGCCCCATTTCATATCGGCATCATCGATAAGATCTTCTTCGTCGCTGCTAGGGCGTCCTTCGCCGGAGCGGCGACCCATCATGTCGTGTGCAGAGTTCCGTCGAGGTGTAAGCTTCGTTAAGTACTCGTCCTCAACGATCGCAAGGTCCTCCTCGGTACTGTTTGTGGGAGAATCAACGCTAGAATCGGCTCGCTCCCGTTGATTAGCCCTTCGGATGCTATCCCGCATGGCAGCTCTGCGAGCATTCGCTTTGCCAGAGAGCCAGGAGCCTTCCGAGTCGATCGAGGCTAAAGACATGGACATTCCAGCTTCAGGAGATGGAGAGGGGTATGCTCGCTCCATTGTGGATGATGTATGCCGGATGGCCTCGGCTGAATAGTGGCCAGACGTGGGAGTGTCATAACGAACACCCAGAGAACGCAATTGTTCAATTTCGTGGATTCGTTGCTCGGTAAGTACAGGCATTGGTGGCTCGGCCTCAGGAGATTGAACACGCGAAGCGGGTGGCGAGAGCGGTAACTCGGGAAGATCCTCTCGGAAGCGCGATCTTGTCCGCTTTGGTACCCCAGCACTGATTTTGCGAGACAGATAGTTGCCAGCGTTTGTGCGTGAGGCGTTGGGCGAATCTGCACCCTCAAGCTTAGCAAGCGCATACGCTTGGGCCTGAGCCCTCGCTTGACCTGCAGCTGTTGCGGCGTGCATTTCTTCTCGCGATGTGTTGGCAAAGGATGAAGGTTTCGAGGGCCTCTGCCGTTTGCCGCCCAGCCCAAGGAACGCCTTGATGGAGAAGAAACCAGTCTTACTGCTGTCAGAATCATGAGAGCCTTTTCGTGGTACGTCCTCTTCATTAATAGTCTCGGGCGGAGGTGAAACCATCTTGTCTCGGTCTGAATGCAGCGTCGATCTGGAACGTGACTTGACCGACCTTAGGATGCCAGAGAGCCTCGTTCCAGACGACGCGCCTCCCAAGTCTTCTGATGGTCGTTTCATCGAAGAGGTATCCTTTGTGGTAACTTCTTCCATCGGCGTGGGTTGCTCAGAAGTGGTTGTTTCCGTACGGTGGAAAGCATTCTCGAGTTTCTTGGGCGGTAGAGCGTCCTCTTCACCATCAGTGATATCCATAGGCTCTGGCCCTTCGACGGAACGCTGCTTGGAGGAAGTGACAACAGCCGAGGCTGGTTCGATACCCAAGCCTACAAGCTCACGGCCCATGACTCCTCTGTCAAAATTCTCTGGCGGTGGGGTGCCTGACTTCCTGGCGTCATCTACCTCCGCCTTTTGCTTCTCGACTCGTTGAGCCAGTCGACGTTCCGTGCGTTGTCTCTCCTTTTGTTTCTTCAATTCTCTCCTTCGATTGTCTCTCTCCATGAGCTCTCTAAGGTCGCGGGCATCAAGGTCATCGGCAAGTGAATCGATGCGCTTGTGTGCCTTCAGGGTTTCCTCCGGTATAGTCTCATGCTCGAGCAGCTTTTTCCTCTGTGACCCTGATCTATGGGGAGTAGGTAAATTCGATGTTGTCCATCGTGAATTGGGCATGTAGCGAAGTGTCGGTCGTGGGGCGAGCGCGGCCAAAGCTGAAACTTTGTACGAACCAAATTCGGAATCGGATGAGAGGCTCGAATGTATCGAGCCTGGCACTGGAAGCGACACATCTGATGTCCGGCTTGCCCGGTGCTTTCCGAAGCCGGCTGTCTTTGACCTTTTAGAGTCCCTCTTCATCGGTCGACCCGTTGTCCATTGGTCTGTGGCGGGCCGCAGCGGCACGAAATTGCTCATGGCCTTGATCTCGGCCTCCCTATCCTGTTCCGCTCTTCTTCTCTTACTTGATTTCTTCCTTCCAGGTTGGTGGGTGGGGCGAAGCATAGGGGTGCGGTCCCACGGCGCAGTGCCATCGTCGTGATTGCCAGTAGTTCTCGACCGGCCGGCTCTTTCACGGGTTGTAGGTGCGCTATCGCGTTCCCGGTCGACACGAATAGAATCCTGACGGCCCGGGGAGAAGCTGTAGGTGCGCCCAGATCGTTGCAATTTTGCGGGCTCGGTACGTCGTTTCTTCAAACCAGCCTTTCTTCCCTCAGTCTGAAGCGGCGCCGCACCCTCCGCATCCGAGAGGGCGGCGCCGCTCCGAGAGCGCTTACGGCTGCTCCGGCGCCGAAATGGCCAGAGGGCCATGGCTCGAGTACGTCACCAGAGACCGGAGCTAGTTGAGAGCAGCCAGTATCGTCGCCGATGTACAGTCGAAATTGTCGAAATTAAGTACGGCGTGCGAGAGCATCGTGGAGTTATCGTAGTGGCTGGACCAGGCTAGTCATCGGCGAGGGTGAGGAAGAGCGGCAGGGTCGTGTCGAACGGCTCGCTGCGCTGGCGGGCTCGATTGCCGCGACAAGTCCAGGAGATTCGATATCGGCGGTGTCGATTGACAAGCGAGCGGGTTTCAAGGGAGCAGGGGACAAAACAGTTGTAGCTGTGGCTGTAGTGGCAGTCGAGCGAGGCGGTGATTGTATGTTCGGGCGTAGGTAACGTATGGGATGAATGCAAGCACGCGGGTGAGGATGCGGTCGTGGGCGTGGGCGTGGGCGTGGGCGTGGGCGGTTGTGCGTGGCGAGACGTGTGTGGTGGTGATTGTCGAGGAAGCAGCAGGTGCTAGGTAATTAAGGTAGGTAACGTACAAGTGCAAGGCGCAAGGTGCAAGGTGCAAGGTGCAAGGTGCAGGGCAACTCTGCAAGGCAAGGTAGGCAGGCACACAAAGAAAAGGGCAGGCGCGCGTGCTCCCGGGGGGGCGGGATTAAGACAAGTTTTCAGGACGCTGGGGGCCAGCAGGGAAGGGAAGGAATGGACCAAGCCAATGAGTGGGAAGCAACTTCGGTCGGCCAACGAGCGAGTGCAGGTTGAGTGGGAAAGAAGACGTCAGGCTCATCAGCGGAGGGACCTTGCAAGCCGGGATGAGGGAAAAGCGGGAGGTTCCACTCTCCCCTCTCCCATGAATTGTTCTCTTTGGGCTTTGCAAGTGCTGAAGCGGGAGTTGGGAGCTGAGGTGGGCAAGTAGGTACTTTGACTGCCCGGCCAGTGGTACCTTAGCGCGGCGAAAAGCCCCCAGATGTCTCCCCCCCCCCTGGGTCGACGTGGCAAGGGTCCCGTCACCCTGGAGCCTTTCCAACGGGGCCTCTCGATGGAACCTGAAGGGGTGGGGAATGAGGTTGTGCTATCCTTAGGTACCAGTACGAAAGCAGCCCGCGGGTACGAGGGCTCAGTAGGCGATGTCCGGTACCGGTACTTGCCGGTGCGGACTCTCAGGGCGGGCTTGGGGCGGGGGGTACGGGTGCTCTGCCATTCGGACTGGTGGCGCCGCGTCCGCTAAAGCCGGGTGCTGCAGGCATAAGAGGGGATCGCTGAGGGAGGATGCCGCTCGCTGGCTACTAGCCGTACCTAGGTACTGGTACACTTACCATGGGCATGGGGCGACCTCGTAACCGACGGTACTTGGTGGCCGGGTACCTGACGGAGTCTCGAGCTTCATGGGACCGTCACCACCGCAAGATTTTGGTGGAGCTGAAGAAAGAAGCGGGTAACGCGTCCAAAGTTCAAGCGTTGGAAAATGTTAAGGCACGAATAATAACGGGCTGGACGCAAGCAAGCGCTCGTAGGCAACTTGTGCCTCATAACCCGAGTATCGGACGGGTCAACTGACTCCTCCTACCTTACTTTGTGTGTGGCCATACAACGGGTCCGCCGGAAGACATGTTCAAGCAGAACTTGTCCGGAGGAGGGGCCAGATGCTGACTCGCAAGCTCCGATGTTTGTTTTGCTTTGACAGCGCCGAGTATGAGGTTTGAGGGGAATGCTACTAATGTCATCAATGAAGGATGGTTGATTCCGGAACTTCAGCAGAAGGCGGGGTGGAAAGGGCATGATTCAAGGAAAGAGCCCACTTCGACCGGTACCTAAGGAAAAGAGCGTGCACGCAAACACCGTACGGTAATCAAAATCCCTTCCTGAAAGACTAACACATTTGATTGCTTAGATATTGGCAGGTCAGCAATCGTCAATGTGGGCAGATGAGCCCAAGCCGCCTATGTTTCCGTGGGTTGACGAGGCGTCGAGACCCCAGCATGCTCTCTCTTTCTGGTCCCTTCTAGGCCGCTGCGGCACAGCAAAGCAGCTCTGGTTACCTGCCCTGGGTAGGTAGGGTACTTGCTTGCAAGTTCTCCCTTGTCGGTACCTATTCGCCCCGACATGCCCGCTAGCTCAACTCGGGGATAGTGCACATTCTATTTCAGAGACCCAAAAGACAGAAACTATGAAACAAGAGGCGCGCAGCGCATTGTCGTTTCGTCACGAGCTGGGATGCTATTCATATCCAAATACTTCAAACCATTGAATACGTGCAGACCGTGCTGCGAAATTGCGGTCCAGGCGTCAATGTGATCTTCAAGTACTCTACTTTTCGTCTGGCACCCAGAAGCTTAATTTGGGCCTTGGGATCTGACCTCCGCCGCTTGCTCCCGCCGATGATCGTCGCCTGTTCAGCTATAGTACCATTGGTGTTATTACCATCCAGCCCTCAGTGCACCCTAGCTAATGCCTGGGGTCAAGTCCGTCTCCTCGTGCATTATTCGATCTCCAGATTAGCCAGTCACAACGGGAGAAGATGGAGGGCTCAGACCTTGCTCAACCAAGAAGCCTGCTTTGCCGTTCCTCCAACTCGCGGATCTGGGAGGCCACGGGAACAATTGCCAGTTGCTGTGGCTGGCAGAGCTGTCCAATCATGGGACGAGTACCCATGCTTCCAGGCTTTGCCGGCTGGTTTCCGAGACGACGACGGGAAGACATGAGCCAAACGCCTTGTCCGTGCCATCACGGGGAATCGGTTTTGCTGGCTCTAGTACCTTAGGTTTATCAGGCCGCGCTTTCCAAACTCAACTCCATTTTTGATGTGTCTGACACATGCCCTGAGCTTTTGAGTTGCTTTGTTTCAACTTGGTCGTCAATGTTGTTCGCCTGATGTGATCGCGGTGTTCCCGCCCATCAGGGCACGGACTCTTGTTTCGCACCCATCCGAGCTCCGTATATATTCAAATGTGATGGCAAGCCTCCTCCATATCAATGCCGTTGCTTCTATCGCTTTTTCGTATATGTTCAAGCAACTGTTTACTCTAACGCATCACCCTTGGCTGGCTCATGACACCCACTCTCTCTTTCTCTCCCGCTTGCTCAATGTCCGACTAGAGTACAAGCCTTGAACTGGGCAAAGCAACCTGGAACAGGAGCAAGCGACCGTGCAGTGGATGGGTCTCCAGTTGACAAACAAACAACCTCCCTAGCGCTCAAGTTGCTGGCGTGCGTATTCCTGGTCTCTGCCAAGCCCTCAGGCTCCCTTGGTCGTTCAGGTACCGGTACCTTGTACCTCGCAGGAGACCCCGGCCACGTCCCGCGCCGCCGTCCCTGCGTGTTTCTTCGTATCGCCTTTCAAAGTCCTGCCCTTCACTCCAGGTCGGAAGAGTACCTACTAGGTAGGCAGAGGCTTTACCCCCATGACTCGAGCCTTTCGTATTCATCCCATTCAGAATATGCTGCTCCTACGGGCGGCTGCGTGCGCGTCTACCCACTAAAGTCCGTACTTCCGGACGAATCTCGCTGTCCACAGTACACGGAACCTGGATTGCTGCCTTTAGGTCTTGGGACCTTCAGCATCTGCTGATGCAAAGTCGTGCCACTGAGTCGACAAATTATTATGTGAGCAACGAATAGAAACCTTCCATTTGTCTCAAGTCACCTCACGGGCCAGGTTAAAATTGCTGTGCAGCGCGCTTGGGGTTGAGGGGCTGGCAGGGACATTCAATTCCGCCAGGGACTGTCATCAGCCACTTCAGGGACAATCCTGGCATGCAAGTTTTCGTCCGCTCCCAATGTCGATCCAACCCAAACTAGAGCAGGACGTCATTGTGAGCAGGCGTACGGATCTACATACCAAAGTTATATGATGCACCTCTCGGTTCATTGAGGGATTTCGCATATTTCAAGTCCAACAGAACCAGAGCCGTTGCAAAGTCAAGTTGTCATGCACTGTTTATGGCACATCGTCTTCGGCCGCTCACGAAGTTGATGAGTCTACTAGGCCATGAATTATGCCCCCTCAATGGCCCCTAGCACTCCCGCCGCGCGACCGTTAAGGCGTGGAGCTCGGGTCTGAACATTGCGAATCAGGGACCCCAGATGCTGTTTTTGACTTCATCCAAGCTTCGGGGTGGCTAATGACTTTGCGACCGGGTTGATGATCCTGAATCGCGCGGGACTTCTGAACCAAATGCGAGACGTTAGAGGAAACACCAGAAATCACTTGTTTTTGATTGAGTGCCAAGCTTCCAATCACGGGTCGAAAGTATGATACTAACTTAGGATGATAAGGAAAAGGCCCAGAGCTGTCTCCCTGTTCGGCCCGGGAGATTGAGTTCACTTTTTGGTGCAGCACCGAGATAAATCCTTTATTAATGATAGCGAATCCCAATGCTCCCTTGCAGCGTCAAGCGACAAAGGATGGAGCGCTTCCAATACTCCGCATCGATTTATTCGGGGTCTCCTTGTCAGGCTCCCTCTGGAACTGCTTGGTGCAAGGGCCATCCATGCATGTCAAGTGTGCGGGAGACAATCCTTTTCCAAGTAGTACTTGAAAGTATCCGCCCGTTGTGCCGGGCATCTCCTGGAGCTGTTTGCGTTCCACCGCCATACGTCGGCTTCCGTCACCTTGCACGAGTCTTTTCAGTTTGGGGGACTCGGTTGTATCCGCCAACCGTATCACTTGGAGCCCCGGGTGCTTCTCCAGCGAAACGATGCCCTCCTCGTCTTGTCAGAGACACCACCACGTACAACAGAGTTCATTCCGCCTAGTGAACCGGGTCTGCAGGGAAAAGTCAACTTCTATAGTGCTTTTACATCCAATGTATCCCCCTTGTTTCATGAGGGCGCAGTGGTTCTGGGGCCAATCGATCTCGATGTTTCATCGTACTGTATCCGTAAAGGGGATCCAGCTGGCTTAGGGTACGTATTTGCTTTTCGAACCAGAATCTCAGATCTATCACAATGCCCCCTTGCCATGGGCAGATGGTGATTTTATTAAAGGGGTGCTTTTGAGGGCAATCTGCTGGTGTGCCGCCACGTGGTTGCGTTGTGCAGTTTCCACGTCCTACTTCAGGACAGATTGTTGTCTTCACATTGCCGTCGTAGAACTTGTGACACCGAGTAATATTGGACGAATGTTTGCTAGTAAATTAGCCCATAATCTTGCTCTCATATTCAGGGTAGTGGGTTATGGATGCAGAAAGAAGCTGGTACGCGTGAACGTCACAACAGCTTGCCTCAACGTGTTTGCGTCTGCTGTAACACCAGAGCCACGCGAGATAGGTGTTAATTGACAGGCTAGCCAAACCAAATAGATTGAAAGAGGCGTCTGTCAAGTAACACACCCTAGCTCAGATTAATCGAACACTCTTCCATATCTGAAACAACCTTTCCCTGTGATACTTACTACCCGTGATACCCATGTACCCGAGTGCAATATAGTACCGCCGAAATTAGAACGTGTATGTTAGGCTAGGTTTGTCACAGCCGGTTGCTTGTTGTTGACATTTGGTTTCACTGCATTTAGAGACTGCAGATTATCTTCAAGTAAAGTGCTCCATGGTTGCTTTTTGTCTTCCTAAGATTGAATGGTACGAATAGTCGCGGGGGCGGGCATAGTCGTGATCATTAATACTCCGAAAATCTGTAGATCCCTGTGCTAAGGAATAATGAGGAATAACGAGGAACGAGACACAGCTAGCTTTCCAGTCTCAACCAGTCTATGGGGCTTACATCTACCAGATATCTTGCTTGGCGTTTCAACATCACAACACCTTAAAGATTGCGCTCACAGTGGAGGGAAAAGTCCACTCACTGAGGTGAGTAAAATAGGCTCAGAGCGTCTGAGGACTGTGCCAGTTTTACGTTAGAGGGGGTTTGAGAATACTGCTCAGAATTCATAGAAAAAAAGGGGGGAAGTAAATCAATTCTGGAGGACTTGTTGCTCGGTACTGACGTAAACTCGGAGGACTTGTACTACTCTATCCACTGGAAGGTGACCGCAATACGATACTTGCGTGAGCATTGAACCAGAGATATTGTGCGAACAGATGACATTTTGTTTCAACCGACAATCTAAGAACCTCGAGCTTTTATTATTAAGGATCGCCTAAAGTAAGGTGCGTCTTGGTGGAGGTTGCGGTCTCTTACCTGACCCCCCTGCCCTGTGCTTGAAGTCCGAAGTCACTACGTAGGTGCGTCTGATGTTTCGCGCCAGTCACGTGAAGAGATATCAGCCAAACGCTACCGCGTACCTCATGTTTCCACGGCAACAACCAGATTCGTATTTACAACTTCCAGTTATCCAAGAGTCGCGCTTAGACTAGGGCGAAAAAGAGCCACACAGCACATAATACTTGGCGACTCCAATCATCCGCATAGCGGCAGACATCGACAACAGCCATGGCGTACAATCCGAGAATGAGCATTATTCCCCAGCAGCAGCAGTCGCGCTCGCGCAAAAAGGAAGAGGAAGCCGATGCCTTCATGCGCCTCCCCGACCGCGAAATCGTGGGCTGCATCACAGATATCGGCATCAACTTCACCGTTGCCGATCTCCAGAAACCAAACCCCGTTCACGTCCAGCAGATTTTCGAGTGGTTCGCCGAACTTCTTCTCAATGCGACGCGCGAAACCGTCGAGCCCGCGATGCGCGCCGCCGCCGAAGACATCTGCGGCGAGTACTCTGACGTTATTCCCCCGGATACGCGCAACCTGATGGGCTTCTATGTGTCGCTGCGCAGACTTTTGTTTGAGTGCGGTATTACCGATTTCAGCTTCAACGACCTGTACAAGCCTACATACGATCGCCTTGTCAGAATCTTCAGTTACCTGATCAACTTTGTGCGGTTCCGCGAGTCTCAGACTGCCGTGATTGATCAGCACTATAATAGATCAGAGTCGACCAAGACGCGCATCGAGACACTCTACGCTGAGAACCAAGAGAACGAGGGTCGGTTGGAAGACATGCAACACAACCGAAAGGCAATGGAGGCGCAAGCCCGAGAGAAGACAATGAGGAACGAAGATCTCAAAAAGAGATTACTCGAGCTCCGACGAAACCAGGAGAGGGTCGCCGCGCGACTGGAAGAAGCCAAGCAAAAGAAAGGTGAACTCACCGCACTGCTGGAGCAAAAGACGCAGGAAAAGGTCACTTTGAAACAGGAGAGCACCAAACTGCGACCCTACGTGCTCCAGAGCGCGTCATCCCTCCAGGATAACTTGGCAGAACTGCGCGAGATCCTCAGCAACGACAAGTCGCACATCGACGCCCTGGATCGCAGAGCGCGAGCCCTTCAGACCTCAACGGACTCTTTCTCAGTGGTTTCTACAGATGTGGCGTCCTGCATCAAGATCCTGGATGAGATCTCCACAGAGCTCTCCAAAGAGGAGGAAGAGATGGCACGTAACGCAAAGCAGCGGGACGCTCTCTCAGAACGTGGTAACAACGCGCGCGAGGTCGAGCGCGCCGAGACTATGCTGAAGCGCCAGCTGTCCAAGTGGACAGAGCGGACGGAGAAGCTTCGTGAGCAGAGCAGCCAAAAGGCCCAGGAGGCCAAGGAGAAGATGCAAGAGCTTAGGGCAGTGCACAAGAAGCTCACGGAGGAGCATACGGATCAGGGCAAGGAAATGGAGGTGCGACGTGTCCGAATTGAGCAGACCGAAAAGAAGGTTAGTAGTTTCCCCACTGATACACGATGCGCAGTTGCTGACCAAGGAACAGATGCTTGACCTCAAAGAGAACATTGAGAATGAAGTTCACAGCGCTTATGAAGAATACCGGAAGATGGAGGCCCATATTCATCTATACATCGCAGAGATGGAGCAGGCTATTGCCTAGATCCGTCTTCGTGGGCCTCGCCGCTCTTTGTTTTCTTTGCTTTACTCGGGCAGGAATTTGGGACAGATACCACTTGGGTGGCGTTAGGGTGCTTTATTGCGATATATAAATATTGTTTGACGCAGGAAGGGTATTTGTGTTTTGGGTACGATAATAACGATGCAATGAATTTTATGTTTCCTAGATGGTATATCTTCTTACGAGCCCAGCGAAGGAAGCGTGCTTCAACTTACCGGTGGCATCTATCTACTTCAGCATATGCTCTATAATGCGTAATATCGTACGCTGCAACCAGATTCGTATTGTCATTTCTCAAACTCGAACCAGCGGCTTAAAACCTGCTTAATACTGACACACCGCCCACTCCATGATCCGTCATCCTTTATTGCCGTGCCGTTCAAAAGAGGAACGACCTCTCCCCCTAGATGCTCCAGATCCTCCTGGCCACCAACACCTGTTGGCTCAACAACAACAGCTTGAAACGCATTTCGCGACGCGGCATCGATCAAGAGCGCCGAAGAATTACCAATCCCCTGAGCAGACCACTCGCTTGCATCGCGATGGAGCGACAGCAGCCCATAAACTAGCAGCACTGGTGTGCGAGTGTTCGGGATGTGGTTTGGCGGCGCTGAGATTGTAGAGTCCTTGGAGGAGAAGACGGAGAGATACGCGCGTAGATGAGTGACTGTTGAGCAGAACGCAATGCGTATATGGCGGGAAATTGCAATCTGGTAGAGCGGTGCCTTGAGAAGAGGGTGAGAGGATGAGGCTGTCTCTGCCTCTATATGTGCATCTTCACCTTGAGGGTGTTGTGTGATATCGTTAATGATTGCTGAGCGGAATTCAACCTCGGTCGAGCCGATTATCAAAGTCGTTGGATAGTGGTGGTATGATATAATATAAGAGAGTAGCTCGGAGGGTGTGGCCGGGGAGATGATGATGGGTTGGGGCGACATAGTTCCCGCGATCAAATCCTCCAGGGTAGTTTGAAGCCGGGAGTTTTGAAGGTTGAAGATGACATGAGCGGTCGATGATCCAGGAGAGGGGCCAAGTTTAGAGAGTGCTCGAGTATAGAATTACGCATAAGTAAAACGATGGGGTTCCGAATTTTCTTTATATGTTTTGGAGAACAGTAGTCGGTATCTCAATGTGTTGGGTTGAGCCGTACGCTTGGTGTTGAAAGAGCTCCCCACCAATTGTCACGCCCCTCCACCTCTGCTGCCGCGCCGGCTTGTCACACAACGTCATCTTAGATACCTACAACCAACACCGAGCTCGCTCTCCTCGACGCGGCAAAAGCTCCCACGCCCGACCGCGCCGCTATGGAATCAATAGCGAGGATCTCGAGTCTCATGGAGACTGGTACGTCGCCCCGCCCTCCTGCTCTCCTTTTGGTTGTGCTAAACTGGCTGGTTCCCAGCGAGGGAGCTCACCCTCGATGCCGCCCAAGCAACGCGCGGTGCGCGCACGAGCTCGAAGCCCCTGGATCGGAATCAAATGAGAAAGTTGCTGGATAGTCGGAACGAGCGCGAGGTTCTCGAAGGGTTGCGTCGCGTGATCGCCGTGCGTACAGCTGCTCTCTGCGCTTGATGTTTCTGCTAATACGTCCCCTGCCAGATGATGTACCGAAATGTCAAGACCTTGCCCTTCTTCTCCTCCGTGGTCAAGAACGTCGCTTCTCCGAATATAGAGATCAAGAAGCTCGTCTACATCTACCTCATCCATCATGCAGAACAGGAGCCCGACCTCGCCCTTCTGTCCATCAACACGATTCAGAAATCCCTATCCGACCAGAACCCCCAAGTCCGAGCCCTCGCCCTCAAGACCATGTCCGGGATTCGAGTCCCGGTAATCAGCCAGATTGTGTCGCTTGCTATTAAAAAGGGCGTCGCCGACATGAGCCCATACGTGCGCAAAGCCGCTGCCCTTGCGATTCCAAAGTGCCATCGATTAGACCCGAGTCAAGCACCGCAGTTGATCGAATACTTGACCATCTTGCTAGGCGATAAGCAGTACTATGTGGCTGGAGCAGCTGTGTCGGCATTTTTGGAGATTTGCCCGGACCGGATAGATCTCGTTCACAAGAACTATCGTACGCTGATCAAGCAGGTGGTGGACATGGACGAATGGAGCCAGCTGGCCACGCTGCGGCTCATGATGTACTATGCGCGGAAATGTTTCCCCAGGAGATCACCGCCCAAAGACGACTCTCCCGAGCAATCCAAAGACGCAAACGTGGACGATTTCTACGGCGAGTCACGAGGGGCCAGCCAAGGCCAAGCATCCTCAGTTCTGGATCCTGATCTAACGCTGCTACTGAACGGCATCAGGCCTCTTCTACAAAGCCGCAATGCTGGAGTAGTTGTCGCCGTCACTAGGTGCTATGTCGACCTCGGAACTCCCGAATATGTCAAGCACGCTATCGGACCGTTGATTGCTCTGCTCCGTGGAGCCGAGGATATCCAGCAGACTGCTCTCTTCAACATTGTTTCTGTCTGTCTCACGAGGCCCGCAGACTTTGTGAAGTACTCCAGCCATTTCCTTGTTCGAGCCACCGATCCTGCTCCCGTCTGGGAGCTGAAGCTGGAAATCCTGACCATAATCTTCCCCCACAGTCCGCCCCACGTGAAGAGCCTCATCTTGAAGGAGCTGGAGCATTTCTCACAGGGGACGAATAAGGGCCTGGTCCGCGAGGCAGTGCGTGCTATTGGCCGCTGCGCGCAGACTGACGCCACCGCGGCACCCCGCTGCTTGAAACTGCTGCTAGGCCAAATTACTTCTCTAGATGGCACGCTTGCCGCCGAGTCACTTACAGTGATCCGCCACTTGATACAGCAGGATGTTCAGGGGCATGTCGGTACGGTGGTCCGGTTGGCAAAGAATCTCGACTCGGCAACGGACCCCCAAGCGCGGGCTACTATCATCTGGCTGGTGGGCGAGTTTTCAGGCCTGAATGGAGAGGACAATATTGCGCCAGACGTTCTTCGCATCCTGCTCAAGGGTTTTGCCAGCGAGTCCGATGCGGCCAAGCAACAGATTCTCCTTTTGGCCGCCAAGGTCTATCTCCATCATCTGAACCGCAAAAGTGAAGGAGAGAAGGAGAGGGAGGCGGAAGAAGACCCGCCAATGGAAACGGATACTTCTCCCATTGTGCGTCTTTGGGAGTATGTTCTCCTCCTCGTCAGATATGATACGTCGTTTGACCTTCGCGATCGGGCGAGGATGTATCGGTCTCTACTTGCCGTTCCTCAGCTGGCGACTCTGATGCTCCTTGCCGAAAAACCTGCCCCTCAGGCCCCGAGCCCATCCGAGTCCCGAAAAGGATTCTTGCTTGGGTCTGCTACCCTGGTACTTGCAGGCGGCGGCGGTATTCACGGTTTACGAGGCTATGAGCCTGTGCCTGACTGGGTCGAGGAGGGCCACCAACCCGATCCCCGACTTCGCGAGCCGGAGGGCGGACAAAGCTCTCGATATGGTGCCGAGCGGAGTACACTACCCGCCGGCGAGATGCTTGACGAGGCTGCAAAGACAGTTGTGCCGAGCAAGCCAAACGGCACTGGTGAAGGCGGCGTAGGAACGAAGACCTTGGACGATTGGCTGGGAGAGGAAGAAGAGGAAAGCGAAGAAACAGATGACGAAGAAAGCGAGGAAGAATCAACCGACGAGGACGAGGACGAGGAGGATGATGATGACGAAGAAGACGAAGAAGAGGAAACGGGCAGTGACGACGATGGCGAGACGGATAGACTGGTCAAATCCTAATAACGATAGACTGCACTATCACAAAACACATTTTTAGAACTGGCTCACCCGAGTCTACAAAAACCGATCCTGGTATCCATAAAGCAGCCCCCAGCGCCAAATCTTGATTCGGAGAGGATATCCCATAAAGTCCCACATCTTCGCTTCTTCATTCCCGCACTAATTCAATTTCTCAGGTCTAAGCAGCCTGTGGGTTTTCGGTCTTTCTGTCGCTCGAAGATTCCGCCGTCATCTCCACCTCCGTCTTGGACCTTTGCTTGACACCCGTGCGCATCTGGGGGAAGAACAAGCCAGGGTGAAAGGCAGTCAAGAGAAAGCCTGTGATGAGGACCAGACTGCTATCGAGAACAAGGAAGCTGGCCTCATCCTGCATGATGTGATTGCCCCAGCCGCCAGCCATCTCGGCGATGCTAAGGGAAGGGGGGTTAGTCAGGGTAAACACACACACACACACACACACACACACACACACACAGGGAGAGAGACAGGGAGAGAGACAGGGAGAGAGACAGGGAGAGAGAGGGATCAAGACTTACCGGTAGATACAACGGATGAGGATGGCAGAGTAGGCGCCTACGACAGCAAATGCAAAGAGTCGGAACTTGGAATCGCGCCAGACTCGCAACGCCGCCGGATCAACCTCTGAGCTGTGGATGTACTTTTTCACTCGGAGGTAGTAATCCGTGCCCATGGTCCCAAAGACCAGCAGCACGATGACCTGGAGCACGACGCCCGCGACGATGGTCCTGTTGCCGTTGCGCGCGATGTCGGGCTGGTCGCGCTTGGCAGCGGCCGCGACGCCGCCGCCGATGGCCTGGATGATGAGGCACGACAGGTCGGCGGGGAGGAAGATGCGCGGGTACCAGCGCGGGTGGAAGCGCGAGAGGGCCGGGTTGAGGGCGAGGGCGACGTGCTTGAGGGTGAGGTAGATGGCGGCGCAGATGAAGGTTGGCGCGATGATGATGCAGCAGATCTGGGTCTGGAAGGCGGACGAGTTCCAGGGGTTGGGGTTCATGAGGGCGCGGCCGATGTAGCCTGTGTAAGTGAAGCGAGTAAGTATGTGAAGTGCTGCTGGATCTCTCTGCAGGGATCTTCTTATTCAGAACAGCCTTGGGGACCTGTGGGAAGACACGTACCGACAGTCTCGAGCAGCAGGCCGCCTCCAAGGGCGATGGTGTAGGTCCACGTCCGCTTCCAGACGCCCAGGCCGACGGTGGAGATGAACAGCAGGCCAAAGGCGACGGTGAAGAAGATGCTGGATCCTCGGTTGGGCACGTAGCCAAGGACGGTCGCTGCGGCGGGACAAGAGGCAGAGAGATCTGTACACTCGTCGAAGGTTGCCGCTCGGCGAGCGAAGAGTTCGTTCATGGTGGGCGAGTTTGTCTGCTTAGGAGGTTGGAGAGAGAGTGGGATGGATATCGCTGGCGTTGTATAGTCGCTGGAATGCAACTCTTCTGCAGTCTCGTTTACTCGTATCTAGGGGCGCTGAAGAAAAGAGAAAAGAGAAAAGAGAAACGAGAATGCAGGCTCGAAAGAAGTTGGAAAGGGAGGTTTCGACATAGTAAGATTGGGAGATAGATATTGACTAGTACTAACTCGACTAACAAGACACAACCAGTCGCATTCAAGGCTATACATCCATCTTGGCAACGGAAACCCGGCTTCCCGGGCCTAATGATGAATCCTGAGCTCGGGCACATGTCTCTGTCTGATCCAAGGTGGCATATCCGTAACAGGGAGGGACATGGCAAACGTCAACGACTGGCCAGCCGCTGATCTACAAGACGGAGGCGCGTGCTCGGTTAGCGAGAGATCCGCCCCAAGCTCCCGGACGTCGATCCCTGGCGTCATCGAACGCGAACGCGAGTGCGAGATGGAGCAGCTGCTTTTAGTAAGTACGGCTAGTTTAAAGTCGCCGGGCGGCCGAACCATGGGGGGGCGTAGGGCGGCCGTCAGCGCCACCGACAGCGGGCCAAATCTGGTCCGGTCCCGCGTGGGAGGCAGGGATTCGGAGAGTTTTAGACTGCCGATGTCATCTCACGTTGGATGAGGGAACTTGGTTAGTCTAGATACTGTGTATTTGCTAGTTCATCCATTCATTCAATCTCGATTCGATTGCTTGCTGCTGTTGCTCTATATAATCCCCAGGTCAATCCTCTCGCTCAAGCCGACCAGCTCCTCAACCTCGGCATCCATATCGTCGAGCCACTTGCCAAGCCTGCGCAACATGAAGGGATCATCACACGTAGCAACAGCCATCTCAAAGTCCCGAAGATGCTCGCTTGATTCGTAAATCTCGACCCATTTCGGCTGCAGCCTGCGCATCTCACTCAGGAACAGCCGACGAAGCTGAGTCAGCTCATAGTTGTCGAGGTGTTCCCAGTAGAGCTCTGCCACTTCCCCCTTTTCGTCGTGAAGATACCTCTCCTTGATTGGCTTCTCGTCCGATGGTTTGCTCTGAAGCAGCGGAGGAAACTGACATGCCGCCCACAGCGGTAGGGCTGAGACGCACTCCCAGTCTATCACTGCCGTCAAGGCTCCGGCGTCGTCGACGAGGATGTTGTCGCTGGACAGATCGTCGTGGAAAATGACGGACGGTTCCGCTTCTGGGTTGTGAACTGGGAATGTCTCGTTAAGCCGGTTGCGAAGCCGTGATATAATCGCTTCGGTGTTTTCCAGATCTTCCATGTCATCGTCCTCCTCATCTTCATAATCGTCCTCCTCGTCGCTCCTGTCGCCCTCGCCGCCCTGCTCGCTGATGTTGGTATCAGCTTCAACTGCACCGTCTTCCGTCTCTGATATGTCTTCTGCCTCGGTTTGATCTTCACCCAGGTGGCCCTCTTGGTTCTGAAGGCGACTCATTCTACGCTGGCACTCCTTCCCCGCCATCTCCAGTCTTGCCGCCA
Organism: Fusarium devonianum; assembly: GCA_017140155.1. Classification (NCBI taxonomy): domain Eukaryota; kingdom Fungi; phylum Ascomycota; class Sordariomycetes; order Hypocreales; family Nectriaceae; genus Fusarium; species Fusarium devonianum. Next base: position 7,038 of record JADBHU010000458.1, on the reverse strand, counting down.
GCCAGTCTCGGCTTGAACTAAAGGGCCACGGGGTACATCGTGTTTGATGCGATGGTCCCAGATGAACGGCGCCGATACGATCCTCTGAACTCGAGCAGAATGGGGAACCTGAGTCGATTCGTGCCCTTCCGTCCGGTCCGAAAGAGCAATCTCTGTCGTCTCTGGATATATGTTCCCGATGCCCTGAAATTGCTGGCTGAACGTCTCGGCATGAAACTGCGCAAGCCTGCGGATCAGTGTCTCTTTAATGTCGAAGCTTATGGAGCGCCAGCCATCAGCAAGTGTCTTGCCGGGCACCTTCGCCATGGCGATCCATTCAAAACCAATGGGATCTGACCGATCTGCTCTGTATGCAAAGACTTCCGGCACCGGGAGGCTGGTGTTTTTACGCACCCACTCCATCGTCGCCACTTCGCTCATCGTCTTTCGTCCAGGGTCCACAGGCAGCGTCACTCTGACAATCAGTTCTCGCTCTGTGGAGCTGACAAGATAGACTTTGTTGAAAGCACCCTGGGCTAGGAATTCTATGTCGCAGTCGCTTGCGAGTTGTAGCACGGACCGGATAGTGCATGCGATGGCCTTTTCGTCGGGCTTGGAAGTCCAACGAGGCTCAGCCCCCCAGAGATTGTACACCCATTTGAGACCATCAAAATCCGAGTTGAGTTCGTTCGTCTCGTCCTTAGTACTCATGATGAGGACAAAGGTATCTGAAAGTTTTGTGCCGTGTCAAAGTTGTAAGAGATCAGAGGAATCAAGAAATAGTAAAAAAGCGAACTCTGACTGTGCAGGTCGCTCTCACAGATGCGGCGCCTAAACCTGGCGGTTAATCGATCGAGATTGGACCAAAGAATAGCAACTATTTATAGCATTAGAGCAAACGTGTATGTGACAATCCCTGTAGGGTCTTTGAACATAGAATTTGGTGTCTCTCGTGGGCCATCATCACCCGAGGACTTGCGATTTGCCATCACCTTGATACTGTCGAAAGAATTTGAGGGAGAGGTGCGCCAACCACTATGATGAGATGAACACCCTTTCGTCGAAATTATCTGCGATTTCTATTCTAGTTCTGCTCCTCCTTGCCACCTAGATACCGGTATACAACAGAAAAGTCTCGCCCCTGACACTTCTCGTCCTTGTCAGCCGCCTCATACACTGCAAACGCCGCCTTGGCCAACTCCATCCTCGCGCCCGCCTCCTCAGCCGCGACCATGGCGAGCCTCAGGTCCTTCTTCATCAGCGCGATGCCGAAGCCGCCCCTGTAGTCCCTGTTGGCCGGCGCCGTCTCCACCACGCCCGCGACGGGGTTGTTGACCTCGCTCGGCCAGCACCGCCCCGTGCTCACGTTGATGACGCCGGCCAGCTTCTTGGGGTCCAGCCCCCACTGCATGCCCAGGTTCATGGCCTCCGCGGTGGCGATGTTGTTGAGGGCGAGGAGGTAGTTGTTGGCGAGCTTGGCCGAGAGGCCGGCGCCTTGCTCGCCGCAGTGGAGCACCTTCTTGCCCATGAGGAGCAGGACGGGCTCGAGGCGCGGGATGAGAGAGGTCGTGGAGCCGAGCATAAAGGTCAGCGTTCCAGCCGTGGCGCCCACGACGCCGCCGGACATGGGCGCGTCGGCAAAGGTGCCCTGGCCAGCAGAGGAGACAGTCGCTGCAACCTGACGGGAGGTTGAAGGGTCGATGGTGGAGCAGTCGATAAAGACGCGTTCTCTCTTAGGGAGCGAAGAGGTGATGATAGACTTGTACACGCCTTGAACGTGTTGAGGCTCTGGAAGGACGGTGATGACGGTGTCCTGAGAAGCTGTTAGTGAGGTGGACCGCAGAGGGCAGACATTGACTTACAGCATCTTTGGAGGCGTCGAATGCGCTCGCTGCCAGTTCAACTGACGCACCCGTAGACGCCGCGTTCATCTCCGTCTCAAGCCCCTTCATGGCTTCCGGGTTGACGTCGAAGATGGACACCTTGTCCGAGGGCTTCAGCTTGGATTGCAGGTTCTTTGCCATTTGGTATCCCTGTTACTCATGCTTCGGTCAGTAAACCACTGCTCTTGGAACCTCTGGAGGTGGGTGCACAGGAGAACAAACCATCTGTCCCAGGCCGATGAAGCCATAGTTGTCTAGTCGTCGTGCCGAACTGGCAAAGCCTCGACGGAGCACGAGACTCCCGAGCCGTGCTGAAGGTCTCATTCTGAGTGATGCTATGATGTAAGGCGGCGGACAGTATCGTAACAGCGACGAGGGCAGCAGTTGGCTTAAGAGTAACAATAGCTGCAAGTAAGTAGCTGTATCAATCAGCCTGGTTGTAGTCACACTTTAGAGAGGTACAAGCTTCACAACAATAGAAGCCCAGAGGTTCATGAGCTCAATGGAATGTCTGAGACACGGGCTGCGTGTGGGGGAATGGTTAACCGAAAGAGCCGGCCATTGCCGCTCATAGCCAGAAAGCTGCCGGGTTAGAACAACCTTGGATGCGTTGGAGATGCCAAGTGTGAATGGGCGCGGTTAATATCACAATGCGGGGGAGCGAACTCCATGACACGCGGGGGTTTGCAGGGCGCTAAAACATGGGGTCGGAGTTCGCTAAAATGTGGTGGTTCCAGGCGCATGTTCCCTATGTCCAAGGGGCCTCCTGCGTAACGCCGACCGCTCAACGGGGTCGACAATCCCGTGTAATCCTCCGGGACGATATATGCTCATGGGTATGTTGATTTTCTTCTTTACTATTACTGGGGTTTTCTCAAGTTTATATATCATGCCCGATGGGAGTCATTGCAGTACACCTCGTCTCCGTAGCGTCCCCCCCCCTCTTCTCCGTCGATATGGACTCACCGTGTCCATCAACCACATTCTCCAATCTTTCAATCTCTGTTTTGCGGAAGTGAACCAGTTGAGAAGAAAAAAAAATCCTGAATTCGCCAGCCTATCTAGTACTTGCGATGTTCAAGGGCAAAGGGGGTATGTGCAAGGGGAAAGTTTTAGTTAATAAGAACTTGTTAAGAAAAGGGGTAGGGTGATGTGGTATAGTGGGAGTTAAAAGACATGGACAGGGCGTCTGCGAAGATGCCAACTCTTTCCGCATCTCGCCTTGACAATAGGGTAATGGGGTAGTGATCCGTTAAGTTGAAGACACAATGACAAGAAGATAGAACAACCAAAAGACAATAACCGCGCCGATCCAACCGCCCGCCTCATGACTCGGCCATGCTCGTCGTGGAAGCCTCCGAGTTCCCCTCGGGAGATTACGAGACTCCAAAAGACATGACATTCGTAGCTTAGAGGAAGTTCATGAGCCAAGGAACAATAGCACTAGGGGCATGGTCAGCATCTATTCCCAAAAGAAATGGCGTGGGCGAAAAACTTACCCGATTGCGACGGTGGTACCCAGTCCCAGCAGCGCTCGGTTCTTGACCTTTTCTTTCCGTAGCTCGGCCTCAGTCTTGACCTTCTTAGCCTTCTTGGCCCTAGGTCGTTCGTCTTCTGGGGTCTCCTCCGACCTGTCGGCGCCCTCCTTGTCGCCTACAGAGATGTCGGCAGCCTTTCGCTTGCTCTTCTTAGCAGAAGCAGGGGCTTCCTCGACCTTGGGCTCATCTTGTTGCTCCTCTTCGCCCTCAGCCTTGGCTTGCTGCTCTGTCTCCTTGTTCTGTTGAACCATCTCCTTGGCTGCCTCCATCATCTGGGCAATCTCCTCGGCAGTGGGCGGCTCGCCAGCGGTGGGCAGGGGCAGCTCGAACTCGGTGACAGTGTGCTTGGTCTCAATACCATGTGCGTCGGTTGACACATCCTCATGAATGTTCACCTTGACCTTGGGGTCTTCTTCCTTGGGCTCCAGAACAATAGCGGGCTCAAATTCAGTCGACTGCATCACAATGTCATCCTGCTTAGTCTCCTGGACTTCGCCGTTGGCAAGATCAGTTGTCTCGGTCACCGTCTCGACAGCCTCGACCTTGCTGCGGGTGCTTCGCTTTCGGGGCGACGCAGTTGCGCGCCTCGTCGTCTTGGTCGGGCTGGCTGAGCGGCGAGACCGGGTGCTTCGGGGAATAGCTGACGGCGTAGGAGGAGCCAGTGTAGGCTGCAACGGTTTAACCTGGTCAAATCTGGGAGGAGCCGTGATGCTCTTAGGAGGGGACTCTGGCGTGGTCGAGACGGAGATGTGAGCAGGGTCGAGCAGGGCGCGGATCCAGGGGGTGATCTGATACTCCTCGGCGAGCGAGAGAGCCTGCTGCGGGGGGATCCAGATATTGCCGGCCGTCTCTTCGGGACTCGTAGTCGGGAGAGACTTGATGAACTTGCGCTCTGCCTCCTCGTCGGACGCTTCGGCGTAGGGGAACGTGGCCTTGAACATGCCGGTCGCCGAGACGTAGCCGTCGAAGCTGCGGCGCATCAGGAAGTAGCTGTTGGGGCTCGACTTGAAGATGCCGGAGACGATGCCCTTGGGCAGGGGGGCGCGGAGGTGCGCGTAGTCGAAGACGCCGAAGGTCTGCTCAGCCTCGCCAGCGCCGACCATCTTAGGTGTCAGCTTGGTCTGTCCGAGGCGTCGTCGCGCCACCAAATCCGTATCTGCAAACAAGGGTGAGCCTGCGAAGTCGCGACATCGAAGCGGTTGGGTTATCCATACAGTCCGGAACACCCTCAGTCATGAGGGGGTTGTGCTTGGGAGGCAGCCTGCGCTCGCTCTTGGGGGCCATCTTGTCCGATTGCTGTCAAAAATCGGGCGCGGCGCGACCGATTCGTGTTACTTCTGGGCCAACGGATCGAAGCGGATCGCGAGATATGACGATATACGACCTCGTGTATCGGCGCGCAAAGGAGAGTAAAATGGAAGTAGAAGTCCCCTGCGATAGCTCAAGGAGGCGCATCAGTCGTTGTGGCCTTTTGAAAGTATTTGGTCTCGGGCGCAGACTCGCTCGCAACGGGCCGGGGTGGGATTAACTTTCGACGTACCGTGTCAACGCAAGACTCAATTGATTCAGAAAAAAAAGGACGCCGTGAAGAACGGGTGATCGCGCTTCAGGCGGTGGAGTTGAAGAGAAAAAGAACCAGCAGTAACGGTGCTCTGGGCCGTTTTAGAGGGAGTGAGGAATGAGAAAATGATGTAGATGGAGGTGAAAAAGGATCGCGATGGGCTTCGAGGAAAGAGCTGAAGACGGGAATCCAGTCGCGCAAATTACATGCTGGATAGCGTCGAGGATTTTAGCGGGCGGCCCTGTTAGGCGGGTTCGGCGGCCTAGGTACGTAGCGCCAGCCCGAAGGGGGCTAGCTCACTCTGCTGGAGTGGGGTACTGCGAGATATATCGGTACCGGTGTTTGCTTACAAACTGTGAGCAGAGCTGAGTCCCGCGCTAATGCTCAAGCAATTCGTCCCCCAATTGACACGCCAGTCTTACCAGGCACCTGACTTAACATTACCCGATGCAGTGGGTTCCAGTGCCAGCTGTTTAGTGTATACGTACCTCCTTTCTTTCCAAAGTGCCGGCTACTCTGTTAGTGCATTCTTTCACAACTGGAACTGGGAAGAATTTGCGTCCAGTATATGAACTAACTCTGTTTAGCAGCGCGCCTCGTTTGCCCTTCAATTACACGTCGTCGTCGATTCTCGCTAGCGCGGGGAACGGAACTCTGTTTGGACCTGGGGCTTTCGCTGTGCCGCAAGGGAGCTGTCTGCCGCCCCTAGCAACCGCCGACCGGCGACAGCGCCAACGCCAGCGGCGATCCCAGGGTCACCACCCCTAAACAACCTGGACGTCCCTTGGTCCCCTGGTGTTTGCTCTGCGCCCGGCGCGCCAGCAGGCGACTGCTCACCAAGAACGCGGGGAAATGGCATGGGTTTGGCGGCGCCATGCGACAGAAGACATAATGGAAGCGGAATACCAAAACAGATAAGAGACATGAGTTGGGTAAGAGCTTGGTTCCTTTGAGAGATCCGAGAGATGTCTTGCCACTTAGTCTTATCATGTCTCCCAAGCCCAGCAATGAATGGCCTGCTGCCAGCCATACCACTCCACAAGTCCACGAATCGCGACGTGACAAGTCACTTGTCGCGCGACTGGTCTCGCATGCGGGTGTGCTTAGATACTGAATCTGGTCATTCATGTTGCAAGAACTCAATAAGAGGTTCAACGATTTCACAAGCCGCCGGCACGCAACGAAGTAGTTAGGTGGATGACCCAGAGCGATACCGCCTTTCCATGAGCTCCAGACCCTTGGACAAAGCTTTAGCTTTAGTTGACTAACGGCGTTTTTGGTGGGTTCCCTGCGAACTCTAGGTACCCGAGTTCTCCGATTTATCAAGTTGTACTTTGATGGTGACGACTAAAGAATCAGCTACGGTTTCAAGACCTTACCTAACAAGAGGGAAACCACCATAAAGGGTAGGTAATCAAAGTACTAAAAGATATATCTTATTTATTTATTAAGAGATTTATGATGACTTCATGGCATTTGCTCGTCATGATATTTAATTCCGTTAATTTTTGCAACCCATTAGGCTGCCCACTGTTGGCTGCAGCACCGGGCGAAAGCGTAGGGCGAAAGTCAACAGCGACCAAACGAGGTTTGAGATTTATTAGATTGAAATGCCAGGCAGGGCGAGGATGACGAACCGCCTCTATCTACTCATGTTCATATCTTCAAACAGTCCTGCATTGAGGCACATGTTCTACGACTTTAGTTGGTATACCGCAGTCTACCGGCAACCCAGACGTAGAGAACTTATTTACACAGCATGAGTTTTCAATATAGGACTTGTTGGAAAGACTGATCATTCAAAGTGCTTGTCGCCCAGCGCATTCCATTCCTCGAGAGACATACGGTCAAAGTCTCAGCGCCACAGCCGCAATAAGCCTCAAAGAACGAGACTCGCCCAGCTCACTCAGCTTTGACCCTGGTAGCTACAACCCCATCTCGTCAGCAGCCATTGGCGTCCCCTGCTATCCCCAAGTGCCTCAAATCCAATCATCGGTCGCCAATCTCCCTCCTGAAGCTCCACCGCGGCGACCACAGTGACCGCCAGGCCCGCCCCAAACAGCACTGCCCGCCCACC
>JADBHU010000457.1:0-10315 GCA_017140155.1 Fusarium devonianum | reverse complement strand
GCCCCTGCCCCTGCGGCCTCGCGCCCAACTGCTCGCATGTCTCTGCGCGAGAGGAGGGCCAAGCCTCCTGCCCTCTCTGAACCACCCAAGGAGAGCGCATCAAAGGGTCGCAGAAAGACCATGGCTACCACCACGATATCCACAGACAAGGTTAGTATGGACAGTATGTGCTCAGGCGAGCTTGCATTAACTCATCCACAGGCGGTGGCTCGCGGCATTCCGTCCAGGACAAATAGTGACGAACCGATCAGGAAGACTAGTCGGCGCCTTAGTGAGATACCGACCTCTGTGGAGTCCAGGGACACCTCGCGAGCATCTTCCAGCACCGAGGCCGACAGACCCGAGGTCACTGAGAATATCACGCCAGTATCTCCTCTGAGCACTCGGGCACCCTCTGATGGTAATCTTCAGATTAAGAAGACACGAAACCCCACTACTGCCCGTAGAGAGGCTGCGCCCAGAGCCCCTCGAGGCTCCAAGAAACCGACTGCAGCCGGTAGCTCGCGGTCGAGTGTCGCCGCACAAAAGGGCAAATCGCCATTAGAGTCTCCAGCCAAAGCCGGACCATCTGACGCGGCGGGCGATGACATGGACAGCATTACCACGGGCATGAAGAAGATCCGTATCAATCTCATTACTAAGTCTCAAAAAGAGGCCAAGGAGCGAGCCCGGCTGGAGGCTCAGAAGGCCTCATCTGCCTCCGCACCTGCGTCAGCTGTTCCTGGACAACCCGAGCCTGAGAAGCCCATGGAAGCTCCCGGTAGCCTGCAACAAACGATAGGAGCCACAAATCCTGACGAGATCGCTACTACTACTGAAACTGGGGGTGTTTCTCCTACTCAAACTGCCCCCCCTGATTCCCATATTCCCACACCACCAGCCACTGTCTCATCGAGCGGTATTTCAACGCCTTTCCAAGAGCAAGACCCCCTCGAAGCTGCTGGCCCTGGACCGCAGCAGGTTAAGCCACCCTCCAGCTCTCCTCCGATTCCTTCCGTTGCCATCCAATCAGGCGAAGAAAGCGAAGACGTCTTTATAACCTACCAGCCCGAAGGCCCTGCGCCTGTTCCCGTCACTCAGCAAGAACCGTTGAAGTGGCTCCCTCCCAACGTGCCGACTCCGTCTGCACAGACTCCTGCTGCTACTCCGAGTCCGATCAAGAAGAGTAACCTCTTTCAGTACACCTCTGGAATTCCTTTTGCTCCTCGGCCAGGACACTCCACGGGGAACGTCAATACGAGCCAGGCAGTGCAAGACATGACGCCTGAGTCACACGTTTCAAAGCCCCTCGAGGAAATTCCCGAAACACCTCAGCACTAGCGAACTAGCCAGGCTGTTGACACAGGTTTAGGTAGCGGGCTATCTGGATCACTTGAGAAGTTGTCAACAGCTTGCGATGCACCTCAAAGTCAGCAGGCTACTTGGTTGTAATTATTCCCGACCTATACAAGAGTCTAATCGTTTCCGAAACTTTCGACTTGGGTCCGTCCATGGACTATGGCTCTTCTTCCACTTTCACGATACCCTTTTTTCTTCTTCTTTTTTTTTCTGTTTGCGCCTTGTTGAACTTAAATTTCCTCTCTTCACTTCTCTAGCTCTAGCCTCTGTCTAATCTACGAACCCGTGGCTGTTTGCTTCTTAAGACTCGCGTCCTAGTCCCGGTGAAACCTTATGTCTATGAATTTCTCAGGGGAAGCCCTCACGGAACTTGCTCACAGGGACGCTGGCGTCCTGGACGACCGCCTTGACGGTACCCTCACTGCCCGGATGGGGTTTCCTCTGCAGAGTCCACACTTCCTGGACGCCGAGGCTCTCGAGATATTCAACTTGACGAGCATAGTTGGTGGCGACCTGTGCGATGCCATGGCTGTCATCACAGAAGGTAAACTTGCCGCCCATTTTGATCCACTCCTGATGTGCATGTCAGCAAATGATGCTTCAATGTGAATCCTAGCATTAGTAGATAGGGGGACCCGAGAAAGCCTGAAATGTCCTCACCTCGGCAATGATCCTGCACGGATAAGGCTCTGCAAGGCCCTTTCGCAACGCAGCGCTATTCACCTCGAGCCATCCGCCCTGTTCACGCACAAGCTCAAGGTTCCTCATGACACGCTGCCAGACGCCCTTCCACTGCCGAACATCTCGTCCCGGGTCCTCGCTCATGAGCCGGATGAGGTCAAAGTGCCCCACGACACGCGGCTCCAGCGCCCGCAGCATCTCGTACTGCAGGTCGTAGTAGTCCTCGTACAGCCGCTCCTCGGTGCCCCTCTCCAGGCCCTCGGCGGCCCCCGCGCCGCTGGCATCCCGCGCGGCGGCGAACATGGCCGCGTTGTAGTCGATGGGGATGCCGTGGACGTGGTGGACGGAGCCGATGAAGTAGTCGATGACCGGGTGCTCGGCCAGGGTGCGGACGTGCGCGGCAAAGTCGGGCCGGATGAACTCGGCCTCGAAGCCGATGAGGATGTGGATCTGGGAGGCGTAGGCGCGCTGGAGCCGTTGCGCTTCGACGAGGTAGGCTTCATGGCGAGGAGGGAGGGCCTCAAGGGCGGCTTGAGGGTCTTCGAGCTGGGAGGTTGTAAGAGATGCTTTTGATAACAACAATATGTAAAACACGCTCCCGGGTGTGGCAGCATAAAAATGATATTATCACACAGAGGACTGGTTAAATGACTCATGTATAGATTTCACTCACCTCCTCTGGATACAGGTCCCGCTGGTCATAGCGAGGCATGTGCTCAGTGAGCCCGATGGTCTTGTACCCGACCGAGATCGCCTGTTTGATGACATCCTCCAGCTGATCCTGGGCGTGCCCGGGGCAGAACTGCCCCGAGTGGGAATGCATTGTGAACGCCATTGGCGTATAGGGCGCTCTCACGGGCTTGGGGGTGAGATCTGGAAAGCGGGGGGCGGGGTAACTCTGAGACTCAGGCTTGGAGGCGTTGACTGTTGAGTCTCGGTGGCTCACAAAGAAAGATAAAATATCCTAGCTACGGCTTGTCATGAGCTTTGTGTCTGTATTATCGATGAAACTGGCCAGCGAGTCGATATGCACGGAGAGGATAAATTAGTGGAAAGGTTTAGTCTTTCAAGGCTTGGAGTTTCGTAGTTCTAAACTTTCTCATGACCAGCCAGTCACAGGTCTCCACTTTTCCCGATTCGGGACGTCTATGAATAGCCTCTCCCTCGTTAGGATTGCTCAACTGCCGTGACGGTCGAAAGAACTTGGCTCATCTACACCAAGTTTTGAGTATATTAGCCAACATGATGTTATCTTACGGGAACATGTGCAGCGCCGTTGCTCGTGAATCCCATGCTTGTAAAAGCAGTAATCTAAAGCCCAATCGCTTCCCATCCAGCAACGCCTTGCATGCCCAAGTTTTCAAAATCAATGCCCCTTTTCCAACTAATGCTACATATGAACAGAGCCTCGCTCTCATGTCTTCTCGTACAACGGAATATCACCGTAAGAGTATACACCTGGCGCCATGCTGATGTAGCGCCCCCCTAGTCCCGCACTGCTACCAGCAGACGGCTCTGATATGATCGCTGGCCTCGGCATCTTTCCTTCATCCTGCACGATGCCGATGCCGTAGCTTTGGGCTCCTGTGGCTCCCTTGTTCCACCGTAGCTGGAACGTCTTGCGGCGAAGACATCGGGCGAGGTCCTCGTCCGACATCCATTCCGCTCCATCCGGGAGACGCCACCATAGCGTCGAGTCTGCGAGGAGACTTGCCTGAGCGGCGATGCTTCCTGGGCTTTTTGGCAAAGGAGCGCCAATCGGTCTCGTACGGAGGGAAAACAGGCCGAATATGAGTGTGAAGGCCAGCAGACCGATAAGCACATAAGTTTGCATGCTTGCTTGCGTCAGACGAGGAATGAAATAATCCACAGATGCCGAGATGGTCGTAGTACTATCAGCCATGGCTGCGCGAGCCCGCAACTTGGACGACAACGGTCGCCGTATCAGGTCACTATTGATGACCTGCGCACCGAGAATGCCATGCTGCAGCTGAATCGCCTGTTTCACTGCGTTCTGTCTCTCAGGTGAGAGGAGGCGCTCGAGGAATGTTTCAAGTCTTGAGAGCACCAAAGTGCGAAAGAAGCCGTCGAGGCCCTTGAGGTCGTCATCGTCAGCGCCTATATCATCCAGCGCTCCATAAACACTGGTGATGTCCGCTTTTACAGTCGACGGCCGCTCACTGGACGCGTTCATGATGGGGATATCGTTCGAGTCGATGCTCAAGTCCTCAGTGTGAAAGGTCGAGTGAACATCAACCTCGACAATTGACTCGTTGCACAAGAGTACTGAGATCACTCCGTCGTCATCACAGCTGCCCCAGACATAGTTTAGAGTGTACTTTGAGGTGAGTTGCGCGCACGACGAGGCGACGAGCGCAGTGTAAGTTTGGTTCGTTCCGCAGATGGGCTGCTTCTTGGACCCAGCTACGGGAACACATTCCCACTTTGCTGCTTCGCCGCTGGCCACAGTCAACGTCTCACAGGCAAGTTTAGCCCTGAGAGCCGGAACTTGGGCTTTCAGCTGGGTTTTCGGCAACGGCCATTCGTCAGGGTGGTCCACGAGGGAAAGCTCCGGGAACACCATGTTCTCCCAAGTCCACCTCGGATACGTAGGCGTCTCCTGGACGAGCACTTGGTTAATAACGTCGCTGTCGATAGCGCCGCTGAGTGACTGGCTTGTCGACCTGAACTGTGACTCGGGACGAAGTTGAAGTTCGGCCGTTTGCGCAACCTCTGTAATGGCAAATAGTCCCGCGGTAAAGATTGGCATCAACCAGCCAAGCAGAGAGGTGCACTTGGCGAAGAAGACAGCCCAGTCCCGATTTTTCAAGGACTTGCCCGCGGTATAGAGACCGAATTCATTCATATAGGTGAGGCCCAGCGAATCCTGGAAGCGGCACTTTGCGGCGATTAGCTTTTGGAAGGGAGCAAGACGCCGGCTGTCAATATCTGTTCGAGACCAGAAGATAGCGATCGCGACAAATATGAGCGTAGGGATGCAGGTCCATAAGAGAAATACGTCATTTTCAGCTTCCAGGCCCGCTTCCCTCCCCTTGAGGCTGAAGATGATGCACGTTCCAGCCAGGAGAGCAACGGATGCCGCGATGCTTATGGCCTGGGTTCGAGCGGTCTGGGTCCACGGCCGATATGACGCGTTCTCCTCGCCTGAGTTGTCAGAAGTCCTAGCACTATACGGGCCATTCCCCACACTCAGTTGTTTCAGCTGAAACATCTCTTCCGGTCGGCGCCCAGCTTGCCGGAGTTCGGTGGTGTACCAAGAGCCCGCAAGCTTGGCAGAAACAGTTTCCATATTGGCATTGCCTGTGCCAGTCAACCGCGCAAGGAACTGATGGCTACTCGCTAGCAGGGCGGCCGTGCCAGCAGGAGACGTAGGATCCCTCGGTGCGATGCCTCGTGGCGATGGAGCATGATACAGCATCGGAAGAAGGACGACGGAGAGGATGAGAAAGACGCCGACCATGGTATGGAGAATGCCCATGTGGGCTCGGAGGAGGTTCGCACCATTGGGCTTTATTTCAGCGTGAAAGACGGCGGTGGATAGGACAACCTGGGCACGGAGAAGGAACTTGGCGAGGATGGATGTAACGACGAGATGATGGCGGTTCCGGACTGCCCTGTTCAGGCCTTGGAAGCTTCCCTGGCCGGCATAGTCGAGTAGGATGGTTCGAGGGGCTTGCTTGCGGCGAGTTTCTTGGACGGTGGTCGGACGACGGTCGAGGATGATCCACGGTGTGTAGAGCAATGCTTGGGTTTCGACTCGTGCCCATAACATGACCAGGATAGAAGTAACTTTGAGAGACGTGTGTGAGTACTTGGACGGAAAAGATCTCCGGACAGAGTAATATCTCTGACGACCACTCACCTACAACGGGCCCAAACGTCCACAACCCCTTGAGGCTGCTCTCGACGTCGTCTCTTGAGAGCAACCACATCACAACCTCACCCGCCACTGCTAACATTATGAAGCATCCTATAAACCCGCTGACGACCCTACGGCGCAACCACGCAGGCCGCCAGCCATCTCGCAGTGTAACCTCAATTGGCTCTTGCGCATCAGTCTCTGTAAATCTGGTCTCACCACGCGATCCAGCGGAATGGGGCGGAGTATCAAAGTAAGGAGTCTCGAGGAGCGCATCCACGGTGTGAGAAGCCCTCATCACCCGCGATTCGGTGCCGCCCATCGCACCCGTAGCCCGCGGCGATGCAAAGCCATCGCTAGTCGTTGGTGAGTTCGGCAAGTGTCCCCCCTGCTGGAAACCCGGGCTCGGGGGGTAGAAAGGACTGAGTGGAAATCCAGGACTCGGAGGACCGGACGAGCTTCGCGGACTCGAAGGGCTTCTGGGTCCCGGGGACACGCCGTGGTGAGAAGGAAGAGGCGGAGAGAGCAGCGGCGCGGGCTGCGACGAAGCATGTCGGACGTAGCTGAAGCCGGGCGATGCTTTATTTCTCGCCTCGTCGTACGCTCCGACGACAATCTTGTCTGAGCCTCCGCCAGAAGGGTAAAGGCCAAGGTTGTTCCATGACGCAGCCATCTCTTGCTGCTGCTGCTGCTGTTTGCATGTAAGCTGACGGGCGACGTGCACACCTTGGTGATGTCCGCCGACGGCTTTCTTCTCTCAGAGGCGAAGGAGGTAGAGGCCTCGAGGCATTGTCTGAGAACTCCCTGGCCAGGACAGAGGGAAAATGGGGTGAAGATTCGAGGACAGAGCAAATGAGTCTGTCGATGGGTGAGGTATGTAACAACGGTGGGAGACCAGGGGTTGGCGGTCCAGGAGACACAAGGAAAGCAGGACAAGGAAGGAGTGAAATGCCAGATGCCAAAACGAGAAAACGAGAAACGAGAAACGAATGTAGGTAATGAAAAGAACCGGAATGCTTCTTATGCCGCGCCACGCCTTTGCGAGGACGTTGGGATGGGGATGGGGATGGAAATGGGGATGGACCGATAATGGGTCAGGTGAATGAGAAATCGACGATGGAGCACAAGGCGATGGATGACCGGGGGTGGTCGAGAGAAAAAAACCCGATCAGGTTTGTCGACTGAGCGAGCAAGTATCGAGCGACAGACACCAGGAAATGATTGGGGCGGGGGCTGGCTGTGGTGGTTCCCACTGGATGGTAGCAGCGGAATAAGTCTACAGTGAGTGATGTAGCTCGTACTTTTTGCTAAGCTTATCAGGCTTACAGCAACAGCAGCACTGCAGCGTCCGTAGGGCGTCTGGCGGATGGGTCGCAGGAGGGTTTTGTCCGTTCTTGTTTTCAACGTTGTTTCCCGTCGTTTCTTCCCCTTGTCGTACCTATTACTAGGCAGGATGTCCTTGACGTTGTCTTGTGGTCTGTGTCGTTGTTGACGGCGCGATGGAGGAGGCGGGGTAGCGGGACCAATTGCACAGGTTTGCAAAGATTTGTGTCTATCGTCAATAAAACCCTCTCGTTAGCAAAAAGCACCCCCATCAAAATAGAAGCCAGCACGCGTCTGGCGAATTTGCCACTCAAGAGAAGCCCTCGGCAGGTTTGGAAGAACCAAGAAAAGGGCACTAGTACAATAGCCCCGGGCAGCACTGAATCGAGCAAGTCTCCATGGGCGGATGTCTTCCACTGGCTTGTGACTGGTGAGGGGCAGTCCGGTCACTGAACCAGACGTACATGGGTACTAAGGTCAGGACTCCATGGGCAACCTGGGAGGCCTGGCGTCTGATTGCAACAACGACATCAACAACGGCCACCTGAGACTCGGTAGAGTCTCAAGCAGCGGTCGCTCCGTTGGTCAACTTGTCTCAAATCCGAGCCCGAGGTAAACCAGTAGTTGCGATGGCGGACATGGCCGAAAGCCCCCGTCTTGCTTCGTCTTTCCTGGTATGGGAAGGGGTTCGACGAAACGCGTACAGTGGGGTTGAGTGGCCTCAGTGCTGCCTTTTGACGCCATCGCGCCCCCAATGGTTTTGCCGCCGCGCCTCTCACAGCTCACTCAGCCAGGGAGAGAGAAAAACAATCGTTTCCACAGCGGCATTGCCTGCTTGCACCCGTGCCGCCCGGGATAAAGCGCGCATCGTGTGCAGCGAGGGAGGTGTTCCAGAGAGTATGATCCGAGAAGGGCTGTGCGTTTTGACAGGAAAGGCTTACCTCTTGTCGGCGCAGTTAACGCAAGGCAATCAAGTCAACAGGCGACTGTCGATGCGGTGAGAAGAGTACAGAGCGAGGTATGGAGTGCTGCCCGAAGGGACAAGGATCGAGTCAAGTCTGTTGTCGCCGGGTCGGTCAAATGTCGATCGCTATGCGTTGGAGAGCGAAGAGGATGTGCGGGAGTGATGGGCGCGAGTGGCCGACGTTGTGTTTGGAGAATCACGATAGCCTCAATCGGGTACAGAGTCAAGTTACTGTAGACGGGGAGATGGTAGAAGAAGGAGGAGGTAGAGGGGAAGCGAGCAAGGTCATTAGGAAAACAAAACCCCATCTGGATTGGAGAGTGTGAGCCCTTTGTGGTTGCGTGCACCGAGTGCTGCCGGTTTCCTTACCCTCTTACCTTAACCTCCCTAGACCCAGGGTGAGTGGGGGAGGGGGACTGAGAGCTCCGGGGAGGCTTGACTTAGAGCGAGGGTCCGCTGATGCTTGTTCTTTTGTGCCGTTTTGCGCTCGAGTGGGCTTCTTTGAGACTAAGGTAGAGAGAGGACGGGACCCTTGCACACGTAACGGGAGATCGAGATCCGAACTATTGCGGACAATGGGCGGCGGTGGAGATGGGATTCTGGAAGAACCGGATAGTTTTGAGTTTTGATGGGGAGCCTGGCACTGGAGGGCTTCAAGATAGGGCATCTGCTCGTCAAGTCGGTGAGCAGGAGAGCCGGAGCGTCCTCAGACCGGTCCTGAAGATGCCATCACTAACATCTGGAGCCAGAGAGGTTCTTCCAGACCCCCACGTATGCAGACACGGACTGCAAATATCGCTGCCATGGAAAGGGCCCACCGACATTTGCAGAGTTCTCAGCGCACGAAAGAGTTCGCGCCCATAAGCCGTTTCGTTGATGCCATGCTTCTTACCTTGGTGTTTACCATGCCCGGTAGATGTCAACGCTCTGTCATTCTCTACATTATTCAGGCGGAATCATCCTGCTCTTCCCCCAAATGGTACCTCCTCCTCTTGTCATGTTGTCGATACAAACATACCCTCGAATTTCCATGTCTCCCCCGCGGGTTTCCCCATGTCTCGTGGCGCCCCGAAACTTGTTGTTCCAGCCGACATGATAACTTTCACATACCTAAGGTAGCTTATCCCCCCATGACGTCAGTCAGTCCAGGCTCTGCTTTTAATTCTTACCCCTGTCTCCGGGGCTTGACCGCGCACGTCCTACACGCTTGAGCCCCACCCCTCCCCTCTAAACGGGCCAGCAGAAAGCCAAGAAAACGCCAGGACCCACCCTCAGTCTCGATTCCAAGAGTCCCTTTGTACCTTGGCCGCAGTCCTTTGCTTGAGAGGTACTTGCGCCCCCGATCCGCCCTGTTTCCCAAGGCCTACTGCAACCCGCCCATCGTGAAAACGAGGGGAGGATCGAACATTCTCCCGAACAATCGAAGAGTGGGGTCGGTTGCGAAAACTATCGGAACAGGTCACCTACGCTGCAGCAAGCCCTACAGTACCTATTCAAGGGGGAGGAGGAGGGGGGGCACTATCGTAATCCTTAAGAGCCTAAGGTAGCTGGGATAATAAACAGTCTTTCTTCCCTGTGAACTAATGTTACGAAGGTTGATTCAAAAGACAATTTTTATAGCATTGGATACCATAGCTCGTCACAGTATCTAGTACTCAGGTAATTCACGGTCGATGTCCCAGTAGAGGCTAGCTACATATGGATGGAGGCGCGTCGGCGACGCTAACAATCGTTCCATGCAGTGAGAAGCCCCTTGATATTGACGTCATCATCGTCTAGGACAGCCAGAGGCCACAATTTTTGCGGCAGCGCACTGTGGGCCAGCCCCGGACACGTACCCACAGCTGTAATGACTCCCTCCAAGAGCTTGACCATGCCGACACTGACGCCAACACTGCGTAATTCCTGCGATACCAGGCAAAATGGCTTGATGACTACATCGGCAGAGGTTCAACCGCCAAAGCGTCCTTCGTAGCTCTCGGTACCATCCTGCCAGCGTCTGGCATTGCATTGATATTGTCGAGTGCCACCAAATATACAAATACATCCTCGACTTACACGGCACGGCTGTTCAGAGTCACCAAACGGCAGATAGATCCAGCAGCTAAACATGAGGCCACACCCCCCCC
>JADBHU010000456.1:0-63033 GCA_017140155.1 Fusarium devonianum | reverse complement strand
AGCGAGATGAGATCCCGAGTCGACCATCCCCTGATTGGTCCAGGGTGGCGCCGGAGTGCCCCCAAACAAGCTTCCATCGTTGATGCTGCGCCTCGAAATCGACAGGGGGGGTTTCAGGATCCATTGGCCGCGAGCCGACGTGCGCTCCAGGGGATCTGCGCGTCGTCACGGAACGAATGCTCACCGTAGCGGACACAGTGCTACTCGTCCACTAGGATCTAGGCGCCCCTTGACGGGCCCTGTCAAAAGTCTCTAGCGGGCTTCATTCGCTGCACAGGCCGGCAACTCCAGGGGTCCCTGGCTGAGCCATTCTTCTACTCCAATCTCCCATTCCTCTTGAACTCGCCTTTTCCCTCCGTCCATCGACAGCACCTCTTGCTTCCTTCTTCATCAACCTTCGCTAACTCTTTAATTCTTTCTCCCCTTTTGTCGGTTCTCGTCGTTTGAGGCCGATTAATTCTTTCCCGTCACTCATTTACGGACACTTTACCAAACGAAACCCTTTACCTCTCTGCCGACCCGACCCGTCGCGATCCTAGGAGAGGCGAAAAAGGGGTTTGCAACATTCCAAGCAGCTCTTTTTATCGACTCCACCCGTTGAACATATTGTCCAACGCCAATTCTCGTCCTTCTTTACACTCTCTTTGTTCCTTTTCGCCTGTCAATCGACCGTACAATGAAGTTTTCCGCTGCCATTGTCGCTGCGGCGGCCACGGCTGCCAGCGCCAAGCTGCAGCCCATCACCATGAAGGTACGTGCGCTGCTGGTTCGAATGGCGCTGTCATTCAGATGGAAGGCGTTGATTGCCATCGTCTTTGCATGTTTGTTCCTTTCCCGCTGACTTCTCTCGAGGGTCAAAAACTCTTCTACGAGAACGGCACCCAGTTCTTCATGAAGGGTGTTGCTTACCAGCAAGACACCGCCGCCGCTGGTGCGACCAACACCAAGACAAGCAGCTACGTCGACCCTCTCGCCGACGGCGACTCCTGCAAGCGTGATGTTCCCCTCCTCAAGGAGCTCGGTACCAACACCATCCGAACCTACGCCATCGACCCCGACAAGGACCACTCTGCTTGCATGAAGCTGCTTGACGATGCTGGCATCTACGTCGTCTCCGACCTGAGCGAGCCCAGCCTCTCCATCAACCGTGATCAACCCGAGTGGAACACCGAGCTTTTCAGCCGCTATACCTCGGTTGTCGACGAACTTGCCAAGTACGACAACGTCATCGGTTTCTTCGCCGGTAACGAGGTCTCCAACAACAAGTCCAACACGGACGCTTCCGCCTTCGTCAAGGCCGCCGTTCGTGACACCAAAGCCTACATCAAGAAGAACCAAAAGCGCTGGCTCGGTGTTGGCTACGCCGCCAACGATGACAAGGATATTCGTTCCGAGATCGCCGATTACTTCAACTGTGGCAAGGACGATGAGCGCATTGACTACTGGGGCTACAACATCTACTCGTGGTGCGGCGAGAGCAACATGGAGGACTCTGGTTACACTGACCAGGTCAAGTTCTTCAAGGATTACTCCGTCCCCGTCTTCTTCGCCGAGTACGGTTGCAACCTGCCCGACGGTGCTGCTGGCCGTATCTTTGAGGAGACCACTGCTCTGTACAGCGATGCGATGTCCGGCACCTTCAGCGGTGGTATCGTCTACATGTACTACCAGGAAGCCAACGATTACGGTCTGGTCAAGGTCAGCAAGAACGGCGACCGCGTCAAGCTCAAGGACTTTGATAAGCTCAAGGCCCGCGTCCTCAAGGCCGACCCCAAGGCTGTCCAGGAGTCTGACTACTCGTACACCGGCAAGCCCGCCACCTGCCCCGCCATCTCTGACACCTGGGCTGCCAGCGGCAAATCCCTTCCCCCCACCCCTGACACTTCTCTCTGCAAGTGCATGGTTGAGTCCCGCGAGTGTGTCCCCGCCAAGGGCCTCAAGGAGAAGGACTACGGTGATATCTTCGACTACATCTGTGGCAAGGACAAGTCCATCTGCAAGGGTATGGAGGCCAACGCCACCATTGGTGCCTACGGCGCCTACAGCATGTGCTCCGAGGCCCAGAAGCTCGCCTATGTCCTTGATGCCTACTACCAGAGCCAGGATAAGGCCTCTACCGCCTGCGACTTTGACGGCAGTGCCACCACCCAGAAGGCCCAGAAGGAGTCCACTTGCGAGAAGGCTCTTGAGTCGGCTAGCTCTGTTAACAAGCAGGTTGCCACTCAGACTGGTGCTTCCAGCGCCTCTTCCACTGGCGGCTCTGGCGATGACTCCTCCGACGATGACAGCTTTGGCATTCACTCTGCCGCCATCGCCCGCCTCTTCTCCATCGGCGATGTTGCCGTCGGTGCCTACATGGCTGTCGCTGGTGTTGTCGGTGCCGGTATGGTTCTTCTGTAAATGGGAGGCTATGGGTGGATTGAACCAAGATTTGGTTCAAAGGGGTTTTTTTTTTGAGTCGATAAATTTAGTTGTGGTCTGAAACGTGCGTATCCTTTCTCGCGTGTCCTTTGTATGCTGCATTGCCGGTGTTGCGCATGGCTTGTGTGATTAGAACGAGATAGATGTTTTAATGCCACTGCCACCTTGAGAGAGTTCTTTGGATGCATTCGATATGCGTGAAATGTCCTTAGTTGAATGTTAGGTTCCATAAGTGCACCAAGCTCGATGATCCCGTTGTGGACAGCCCAGCTATAGCCCACCAGGAGGTTAGTATGCAGGTTATATCGAATGTCTTATGCTGCTACTTTTATTAGCAGGTCAGCTCGGTTCATTCTTTTCTGTGACGGAGCATGAGAACTGTCGCAGCTGGCTGTTCGTCTACTACTTATTCTCTAATGCCATTTTTGTCCCTGTGAATTGGGGTTGACGGTATCCGTGATGGGTACGGGATGAGAGATAACGAAAAGGGAGTGAAAAGATATGTCTGTAGCATACCCTAGAATACTACGATGAGTTTCACCTGAGCTTATAGACTCGCGATTATTGATTTACTACTAGACTCTTCATGTCTCTCCATTGTTTGGATAAAAAGTCAAGAGACTGAATCATGCGGGTCAAAATGGGACTTTCGGATGTCATCGTACCGATGCTTCCGAGAGCATCGGCCTCAATGGGGCCTTCGCCCTCTCATCCTTTCCGGTAAACTAAGGAAACATCCGCCAAGTCACCAGAGCGTGGTAAGCTGCAAGTAAGGGCCCATGTTGGACATGTCGGTCTGCAAGCATCACGGGTGGACCAATACATGAGCTTTGCCTTGGCCCTTCTCTGACGGCTATTGCTTTGGCTTTGTTGCTAGAACCATGCTTATATCTGCGGCCTTCGGCGAACTACCAAGTCAAAAATAGTAGATAGATGGGGCCGTCAGCAACGATGATAAAACGTGCAACTCCGAGGAAGGGTTTCTTCGTCCCAGTCTCCATCGTGAACTAAAGTCCCTGCCAGGGTTGGGAGACTACTGTAGTTGGTAAGACATGGCAGGGGCGTGAGATGTCGGTAAGCGCTTGGGAACTCCCTTTCTGGTGAGCACGTTGAGCTGACTGATGAGAGCCAGAGACACGTTTTGATCTTGGGTCAGCGCTGCGGATATGTCCTCTAAGATTGAGGTGAACCGTGTTTGGACCACACAAGCAAAGCTCCATCTTCTCAGCTGAAAGGGCCACTCCAAGCCTTTTTATACTGCCCCGCACGTATAAGACACATACTCAGATGGGATCTAAGACCCTCTTTAGAACCTCGGGCACGAAGGTTGCGAAGTGCAATAAATAGAACCGTGGAGGCTTCTATCGTACTAGTTGAATAGGTAGGAAAAGTAAGACTGTAGTCTTCACATAGCCTCAGTGGATTAACCTCGTTGTCGATATTTGCTCCGGAAGACCCTGTCAGCGCTAACTGATATGTATTCTATGCGAGGTGTAGCTCGGACTGCTTTTAGATCTTGTTCGGGGTTGTCAATCCAGGAACCTGGTATTTCCTCTCTCTTGTAACCTATCATGGATAATCATGGGCTTTTCCGTGGGCGGTGCTGCTGACATGTTCAAGCCTCCCCCTGTTTGATCCGCTGTATCTGGACGATTCGCCGAAACGCAGCACACTCATTCGTCGAGATCGAGCCGCCCGCGTCTAAAGTTCCCGCAACGCCCTCTCCAACCGTCGGCGCCAATGACTCTGGCGGCAGGACGCTAACTTCATACTGGTCCCCTTTCACAGGGCAGAGCCCAGCCACGCATGCCGGGATCTAAACCTAACTTTGAGATGACAGGCTGATGCTGCGACTCAAGTTGTAGGACTGAAACGCTCCGGGGGGGACGCTGACTCGAACGGGTGGTTGTATAAGAAATGGTAGGCGCCCCGGTTGGACATGTCCAGTCGGCTTTGGGACTCGAGGGATGTCGGCTTATTGTCTCTTTTTGTGGTTGCGGGATCTATAGACCATCATGATTCCTTTAGGCGTATTCGCCCTCGCGGGCGTTGTCGCCGCTGCCCTCGAGCCTCGACAGATTATGCGCCTGATCCGAGATCAACCCTCACCTGTGCACTCCAGAGTCTTTGGCGATAGCGACACCGAGCCTTGCAAAATCCTGAGCCAGGCCTACGACGATGCAAACCCCAAGCCTGGCCAGGCTGTCATTGTCGCGGTCGCCCCGTCGGTTGGCATCGCCTGCCTCAAGTCGGTTCCCCTCGACAAGAAGCGCGATCTTGCTCTCCTCGACTACCTCGAGCCCTTCATCTCGTTCCAGAGCACCCTCGAGATCCTTGCCGACCCTCCTGAGGAATACCTCTTCCCTGGTGTGGATGTTCTAGGCGGCCTCGAGGTGATCCGCGAGAACTTGATCAAGGATCACTACAAGACTCAGTATGAGGTTATGACAGACCTACGAAGCCTTGTAAGACATTCTGGCCTGTCGTAGCTATGACACATTTACTTACCATACTTTTCAGTTTGCGGCTGCCAATGACGGCCATTTTGATTACCGGCCCGCCCTCCTCAACTCCTTCAAGTATACCCGACGAGGACTCGACTTTGCAGCACTGTCCCATGATGGCATTCGCACTCCGAGCATCTTCCACTTGTCAGATGTGCTTCGAGGTAACCAAGGCGGGCTCGACTACTATCCTTCGTCCGTCGAGAGCATTGATGGCGTTCCCATCATCGAGTGGCTCGAGGAGGACGCTGCCCGAGGGGTCGCCAACGCTCAGGATCCGGATGCGCAGTTCAACAGCCTATTCTCAAGCATCCCTCGCTCGGCTGCCGGCAAGACTGGCTCGACTCATCTCACACAATTTGAGATCCCTGATAACTACACCATTGAGTTCCACAATGGCAGCACGCTTGAGGTTGCGCCCCAGATTGTGTTTCTGTCCGCCGCCAACTTTACCGGTATCGAGTCCGGCGCGGATTTCCACAAGTATCTCGAGGTTGCCCCTACCACTATCGCCAAAGATGAGCCCTCAGCTACCAACGAGCGTCATAGCACCCACGAGACCGAGACCGATGCTCCCCTCGTCGGATATCCGGAGCCCATTGTGAAGCACTCGCTCGACTCAATTGCGGGCTACTTCCTCGAGGGAGAGGGTTATGAGGATACCGCTGTCCTCTCTATTCTGAGCTTCGTCCCCGTCGGCTTTGACCTTGGAGAATTAGGCTCCTTCAATGTCACTGATTTCCTTCTCGAGACCGAAGCTGTCGTTGTAGAGTTCATCAAGCAGGCCAAGAAAGCCAGCCGCGACAAGCTCATTATTGACCTTTCCGCCAACGTCGGTGGCAGTGCCCAAATGGTCGACATTGTTTACCGCTTGCTGTTCCCTGACGGTAGACTTAACGACTTTGACCGATTCCGCGCCAATCACGCTCTCGAGGCTGCTTCTGAGGCTGACTTTGACACTCTGACCAACACCTTTATCGGCTCTCCCAAATACTACCCCGTCAATCCGGATAATCAGTTCATCAGGACTGGCAGGGAGTGGCTCGGCCCTTACACTGTCAAGGGCGGCCAGAACGTCACCGCAGCCTTCCAGAACAATAAGGAGGCTCCCTGGGACCTCGATATTCCTGCTTACCTGAACGGATTCGATCCCAACAACGAGCCTCTCGTCAAGGAGGCCAACTGGAAGCCCGAGGATATCCTCATTGTCACTGACGGCACCTGTGCCTCTTCGTGTACTATTCTGACCGGTCTCCTGACCCGCAACCACGGTATCCGCACCCTCGCTCTGGGCGGTCGCCCTCTCAACCTCGCCATGCAAGCCATGGGCGGCACCAAGGGGCGGTCCCTGAAGCTCAACTCTGATCTCATCAGCGACACAGCTTCGCTCTTCGCCGGCGTCAGCGCCAAGAACAACAAGACATCCATGGCGATTCTCAACGACGCCAAGGATGCGTTCCCCAGCCTTGAGAATCCTCCACTGCTGCCCCTCCCCAACAGCCCCGGCGGCGGCGGGGTCAACGCGCTCAACGGTTACTCTGCTGATGACCTGGACGGCTATCCCGTGCACTTCCGCTACGAGGCCGCCAACTGCCGCCTGTTTTACACGCAGCGCATGCTGGCTGATCCGTCCGAGTCTTGGAGGCGTGCGGCCGCCGTGGCCTGGCAGGGTGCCCGCTGCGTGTCTGGGTCGACGACCAACAGCGACGACACCATCAGCTACGACACTCTGAAGTATGACAGCCGCACGCGAAGCCGTGCTCGTGGCGTTGAAGGTCCTGGATCACTGAAGAAGCCATGAGTTTGTATATAGAAAGCGCATATACTGATATTGGATACATGTATGCTTCTTGTATATAGAATGGGACATAGATAGAGTGTTTGGCTACTCCTTGATATGCATGGGTGGCGTTTGCATGGTGTTATGCACTGCATGGCGTATTCTTATACCTTGATTTTTGACGCTTAGAAGAAAGTCTTGTCTTTGAACCGTCCGAATTTCTGGTGATACGAGGGCCCTGATTCTGCCTTTGCTGAAAAGGAGTTAATGTACAGATGCTTTAGTTTGAAAGTCTGGATATGAACATAACTTTCGTTGTCTAGACACAGCCCGGAGGATGCGTCAACTGAGCATTGACGTCCATCGAAAAGCCACAGGCAACGCCATAGCCTTCCCGCGATCGGAATCGTGAGCCATGACGTCAGACGGAATGGGCACGCGACAAGAATTACGCCTGCTATCATGCCTTGGTTATTAAACAACACTCATTCTTGGTTCTGCTTAGTTTCTAACCATTCTTTCACCTTCGCGCTCAACTCTCCCCTTTTGCTCACGGTATTACTATCGGCGACGGGCGTTAGGAAGCAACTTTCTTGGACGCGATGCCTATCCTCCCTCAGGCGCATCGGCCAGCGGCCACGGCAGGAAGAACGCCCGAATCAACAAGCGACAAGATCCGGCTGTTTCTG
The DNA here is from genome assembly GCA_017140155.1 of Fusarium devonianum. NCBI lineage: Eukaryota > Fungi > Ascomycota > Sordariomycetes > Hypocreales > Nectriaceae > Fusarium > Fusarium devonianum. The sequence goes on along the minus strand of JADBHU010000456.1, from coordinate 55,639 downwards.
AGGCAATGGTTTATCATCAACTGGATTGACCTTGCCTCTATGGCCGTCGTCGGCGGCGTTGCCTTTGGTGTAAGCTCTTGTGTCCGCCTCTTCAATCAGGTCGCTAACGTGTGCTCAGATATACCATACTCCCGTAATCATCACGCGTACCTTTCCGGTTACGTTCGACTCGACGTCTGGCGACATCGTCTTTCCGCAGTGGGCATACCCCGACCGCGGCTGGATCCTGCCTTCGTGGCTCTCGGGCCTCATCTCCATCGCTGGGCCGTTCCTCGTGTACCTCCTGGCCCAGATTCGAATCAAATCCGCCTGGGATGCCAGCAATGCTATTATGGGCACGACCTGGGCGGTCACACTGGCCTCTCTGTTCCAGGTCACCCTCAAGCAACTCGTTGGCGGCTTTAGACCTTACTTTCTCGACGTCTGCATGCCGGATATCTCGTTGGCATCATCGCACAACAAGTCGGGCCTCAACGGCGTGGGCTTCTACCAGATCATGTACACCACCGAGATCTGCACCCAGCCTGACAAGTCGAGGATCCAAAACGCCATCACCTCGTTCCCCAGTGGCCACACGACCGCTGGCTTTGCTGGCTTTGTCTACCTCTTTCTGTGGCTCAATGCGAAGCTCAAGGTCTGGGCCGACCACAAGCCGGCCTTTTGGAAGCTGACCCTCACATTCATGCCCTTGCTGGCGGCGTGCCTGATTGCTGGGTCCCTGACCATCGATGCCGCGCACAACTGGTACGACATTGTAGGGGGTGCTATTATTGGCACTATTATGGCCATTGCCTCATACCGCTCCACCTACGCTGCGATCTGGGACTGGCGCTTCAACCACCTACCGCTTCAGGAGAAGGAGGCCTTCAAATATGGGTTCGACGGAGACTACGAGTATGCGGCACAGACACTGTCCATGGCCGCTGGCTGGGGAGGCAAGCGGGTTAGGCTGCCCGATGACCTGCCCAGCGCGGTGGATAACGGTGGTCCTGCTCGTCAAAGCGGTGCCGAGGAGATAGAGAACCTGGACGCAAACACTAGGAGGAAGCGACGGACCCCTGTGGGAGCTGATGCTGTGTAGGGTTGGCTAGTTGAGATGAGAAGCATGATAGGATAACGCCTAATGATGATAGCATTATTCTTTGATGGAGTATATCTTGCGGCCTCTCACATACACGTTAACAATGTTCCTGTCGTCGCCAGTCATTAGAAACTTGTCAAACACCGTCCTTGTCGAGTCTTGCTCTTCGATTGGGGCATTTATACCTCCCCGAGAAGCATTCATATCCACCATAACAGCATCAAACTGCTTCCCGACTTCAAAGTTCCCAATTTCGCCGCCTAATCCCATGACGTTTGCTCCTCCCATGGTGGCCAAGTAAAAGACCTCCTCTAGACTCAGGCCCTCATCATCACCCTTTGTTGCGGCTTCCTTTGCAAAAGACGCGATCAGAGCGTGGCGCATCGCATCAAGTACAGACGAAGAAAAGCCACCTCCCGAATCCGTGCCCAGGCCAACTTTGACGCCTCGTCGCAAGAAGTCACGTATCGGCGCCGCCATGAAGCCTCCTCCAACAGTCATGTTGGCTGTTGGACAGTGAGCAACGCCGCAGTCGTGAGCCTTGAGCTTTTCTGTCTCAGAGGGCGTCATGATGGTGCAGTGAGCGAGAATGGAGCGAGGTGTGAGCAGGTTGTAGTGCGAGTACAAGTCTGCTTCGTTTGTGAACTTTGGGAAGAGGGACAGCGTGGCGTCAACCTCCTGCTGAGCCTCGTTGAAATGCGTCTGGATTGGGAGATCGGGATTCTCCACGGCAATAGCCCCTAGGCCTTGGAGGAGATCTGGCTCGCATGAGATGGCGAATCGAGGAGTAATGACATATCTGACGAGATCACCATCAGGGTCTATGTCGCGGATGTGCTGGATACAGCGCTTCGTCTCCGCCAGCGACTCTTCCGTACTGGCATCGCGGTAGTAGTCGGGCGAGTTCCTGTTCATGTTACACTTGCCCACAAACGCCCTCTGTCCCTTTGCGAGACACAAGTCGGCGAGGACACAGGTCGCATCGCCGTGCAACGAGCCATAGTAGCTCGCCGTCGTAACGCCTTGCCTCAGCATCCCATCGACGAGAGAGGCATACACACGGCGCGCATACTCGCTATCCCGGAAGCGCGCCTCGTTTGGAAACGTGACGCCCGCGAGCCAGTCGAGGATGTGCATCCCCTGGCCGAGGCCGCGCTGCATCCATTGCGGGGCGTGGTTGTGGGTGTCGACGAAGCCGGGGATGAGGAACTGATGAGGGAGGAGCTTGGTGAGATTGGAGGGAGGGATGTCGAGAGACTTGAGGGTCTGGGGGATGTCGTTGGGTCCCACGTCTGGCGTGAGAGAGAGGATGCGACCGGAGGAGACGACGACGAGAGCGTTTTCGAGGATGGTGATGGTGGTGAGGGATGTGGAGTGGATGAGTGTGCCATGTAAAGCAAAAACGTTATCGGACATGATGGCGTCTTGGAGTTGGCGATGAAGGTGAGATGTGTAATGGCAAAGATATTACCCAAGGGTTTGGTTGGTCATGATAGGCGTGTGTCAGGCTTCATACTTAGATCATTTCATGTAGGTTTCCACCACCTGTCAGTCCGACTTGTTGACCAGATCATGCGATACACCATAGATAACTGCAAGGCTGTAGCCTGCGGTCCGTATGAATTCATACCTCTGCGACTAGCGAGGTATATCTTGAGCGAAACATCGATTCGCAAGGGATAAGCGGCAGTTCTGGGATAAGTACCTTTGATCTCATGGCACTCTGTGCAAAGCAGACGTGGGGAAAATTTCGGTCATCCGAACAACGATCTTCGGCACCGTGGCTAAAAGAAAATTAGGAAAATTATCAACAGATAATTTCAATAATTCAGACTGGCCTGTGTGTATTTATTAGACATTGGGTATGTGTAGCTGGCTGGGGACGCGACTGCGTGGTTTTCAGGGTGGTATCTCGCAATGAAGAGTACCTCGCCTATCAGTGCTGCCCAGCGCGCTGGGAAGCCAAGTCGGAATTGAGCATATGACGATTTAATAAGTCAAGATGGATGCTGGTTTCAACAACTCAAATAAATAGTTAGTATCAGCAATCTGACGTATACCATATTTAACCTCCCAAACTCCTACACCGATAACAAACAGGGAATAATACAAATCATACAAAACTCAGTCATGAGACTCCTTAGTATCCAGACTTGGCAAGCTTCTCCTTCTCACTCATAACCGTGTCATTATCACCGTTGTCCTCCGATTTTGTGTCTCTATAGCTCGGGAGCTCCTTGTCATCCATGAGCCCCTGCTTCTCACTAGAGACCTCCAGCCCCGTCTCCTGTGCATGCTCGTCACTGTACATCTCTTGCTTCGCAGACAAGACAGTATCGCCAGGAGGAGGAGCGATGCCGACCTCCTGGACCACTGTCTGGTAATAGTCCGGTCGACCTTCGAGAGCCTTGAGCACCTCAAGCAGAGGCTCGGCACCCGAGGGCCAGGCAACATCTTCGCGAAGGATCCTGCGGGCACTGATGCCGCGCTCGTTGTAAAAGACAGCATTGGCAGCTCCTCGGCTGACTATGACGGTGCCGTCTATCTGCACACCCGCCCAGAGTCCCCGACTCTTCATATAGCTCCACATCGGCCTCGCACTCCTGCTCACAGCTGCCGCAACGCTGCCGCCCGTTCCAACAGGGCCCACGGCGATCGAGCCCTCGGCACCAAGCGACAAGCGCGGGTTCGTGAATGCGCTGACCTGCTCAGCAGTGTTGAGCACGCAGACGCAGTCGTAGACGTCGAGGCCAAACACGAAGCCCGCACCCAGAGTGCTCACGACGAACGCAGAGGGGGGAGACCACGTTCCGTCGGGGCGGCGGGCGATGACGACGCCGGAGCCTGCGGCAAGGGAGCCGTGGCAGGCGCCGGCACGGAGGACGTTGAAGATTGCGAGGCCGGCGGCACGCTGGAGGACAGAGGGGGGGATCTTGACCATGGACTTGCGAGTGAGACCGGTAGGGTGCAGGGGGCCGCTGGTGTTGGTGGAAGTTGACGCACTGAGGCCTGGGCCGTGTGAGTAAATGGCGAGTGGTGATAATGCTGAACACTTACCGGTAAAGGAGTGGAGGATGCGAGCAGCCTTGTTACACTCCTTGTCCATGCTTGTAGGCCACCAGCCCTCGGCGCCGATCGCATGGGCGGCGCTGTTTAGAGGCCAGCCTGCCTTGGAGCTGAGTTGGTGAAAGCGTTCGCCCATGGTTCGCTTGCTCGGGGTTGCTTTAGGTTCCTGCTGTTGCTCGGAGGAGAGCGGTTGTCGATGGATGGAGGTGTCTGGCTCGACGGTGGAAGTGGGTGGGACGTGGCCACCTTGCTTGAGAGGGTCAACATCCTCGAAGGAGCGGTTAGAGCGAGAGTCGATGGCCATGGTGAAATCGGTATAAGTTGGTACTGTGATGTAGTAAGATCAGGCTGTAGATGTTTTCGGCCGGAATGGTCACTCAAGAAAGCAATGCTTATAGACTATAGTGTTCTTGCTCTTACTGATCTGATCTGTTCCTCATCACCGAGCTCATTCCATCCTTATATGCCATGTCCGCTAAGCCTCAACACGCTTGACAGCCTCGCATTCTCTTTGACCCTTCGCATAGCTACGCAATCCGCCTGACTCCGAGACACCAATTGGCTCGCCACTCGCGCCAGCGGTAGATGGGTTGGCACCATCTGCGCGAGATGGATGCTCGTTGCGTGGATAGGCGTCGTGGATGGCAGTGGCGCAGCCTCAGATGCTCTCCCCGAGTCGCTGAGGGCGCTCGCTGAGGGGAAGTGAGAGCGAATGGCGAGACGCGCGTGTTAGTTCGCTCCTTGTCAGCCCTAGGGATGGAGCTGTTGATCGATTGCATCAAGCTGCCATCCACTTCATATTGCTCATATGAGAGGTCCCTTTCAACAATCAGAAACAGTCGGTGTGGCTCAGTTGGTTAGAGCGTTGGTCTCATAGCATGACTTGGCCTAAGGTCAGGGACATCCAAAGGTCGAGAGTTCGAGCCTCTCCACCGACAGTTACTTTTGCCCTTTACCTAGCGATGTAGTCGCTAGTCTTTTTTGGCAGTTTCCACTCGTTCGTCCAGTGCAATCAATAACGAATTGATTCGCTCCAACCTTGTTGGAATGCCAGCCAACTCTAGGCTTGTCGCATCGTGACACGGTCTTTTTTGGGCGTTGTAGGTTGTAGATGGCTAAGTAGCGATGTACCTAAGGGAGTACCAGTAGTACTTTCGAGCGGGCCGTACATATCCTGCTTACTAGCTTTCAAGATGCACTCGCTGATCCTATTCCTAATCTATGAGAGAAGTTCTTCATAGAGAGGACTTGGGGCTGAATGAACTGGATATTATTCATTGGCAGCCAGAAAGTGTAAACTTTGAGTTAAGGGCGTCCTCGTCATACAAATCTCCCTTGCCAAGCCAGAGATACGTATCTCCCGCATCTGGGGCAATCGCGTTCCCCCCACGTCATCCCAATCTGAGCTAACGCTGAAGCTCTCCTCCAACGGGCACACATCTCATCGTGACCTTTCCAACCATCCATCACAAATAACAAGACTTGCTTCCTAAACTTCACTGCTTCTCTTACAGTATACAACACTCATTTAAGCTCCCAAGATTCCATCACGGCACCCGTTCTATCGTGTCTATACTGTACCTCACAGGAAGCTCCCTCAAAGCTCCAATGTCTCCCAGCGCCACCAACAACCATTCGTACGCCGACACGGCTCGCGACAATGCTTCTGGCTTTGTCTCCTACGCGCGCAACTCGGTTGACCGCGTCGTATCTCCCGACTCCCGCCAGCGCGTATACGAGAATGCCGCCGACTTTGCTTCGTCCCGGCCTCTCCTCTTCGTTCGTCTCCTCGTCTCCTTTGAAGTAGCCCCGGGCTAACACCATGAACAGTCCTTTATAGTCTCCCAGCTGCTCTTCTCCTTCTTCCCTCTTCTTCTCTTCATGGTCTTCTCCGTGTCCACCGTTGTTTTCGCTCTCGGCGCGGCAATCACCTTTGCGCTCTTCTGGATCGGCGTTGCCTTGCTGCTTGTCGTGCCCACTCTGCTCGTCACGTCGTCCATTGCCGTCCTCGTCTGGGGCTGGGCTCTAGGGAGCTTTGCGGTTGCGCGGTGGCTGTACAACCATTCGCCCGTGGGGGTGCAGGACGGACAGGTTGTCAAGAAGGAGCATGACAACTAGGTCAAGGGCCAATCCTCACACGGTTACGGTGTTACGGGCAAGCACTAGCTATGATGTGTACGATGACGGATGATGCTATTACGGGCAAGGATAGGGTCCTGAAAGAGGGTACTGTAGGAGTTACACAATGGTTGGTTTGTCAGGCTGGGATTTATCAGGGTACTTATTAATTAATAAACGGGAGGTTACGGTTCACCATAATGAGAAACTGGCACGAGTTAGACCGACAATATCTAATCAGGGTTGGTGCCAATTCATCAAATGTAGTATCACAGTGAGCGAACACGGTTTTCACGGCTTCGCAACAGGTCAGCCCTGATTGCTGTTGCCCAGTATCTATTCCTCATTAAGGCCAGGCCCCGTCTATCTCGCAAACCATACCCAATACATTACAAGTACAGACCCTCAGGCTCACCCTCCTGCTTCGTGCGGAGCACTCTCTCACGCGCCGACCGGAAATCCGCCATCTGCACGCGCATTCTTCGTTCTCGGAGAGCCAGCAGACCAGCCTCGGAGCAAATGGCTTTGATGTCAGCACCGGAGAGATCATCCTTTTGCGAGATAAACTCCTCCAGTTCGACATCGTCGTTGAGGCTCATCTTGGAAGTGTGTAGAGTGAAGATCTTGCGTTTGGTGTTTTGATCGGGGTTCTCAAAGAGAATCTTTCGGTCGATACGTCCAGGTCGGATCAAGGCAGGGTCAAGCGTCTCAATCTTGTTGGTGGCCATGACAACCTTGACATCGCCGCGGTCGTCGAAACCGTCAAGCTGGTTAAGAAGCTCAAGCATGGTTCGTTGAACTTCTCGCTCGCCGCCGGATGTTGAATCGTAACGTTTCGTACCGATGGCGTCGATTTCGTCAATAAAGACGATGGATGGCGCGTTTTCAGCCGCAACCTGCAAATGTTAGCAGTCATCAAGTAATGGATTGTCAAGACTTACCTGGAAGAGCTGTCGCACAAGTCTCGGCCCATCACCGAGATACTTCTGGATCAGCTCACTACCCACGATTCGCAGGAAGGTTGCAGATGTTTGGTTGGCAACGGCCTTGGCCAGCAGTGTCTTTCCAGTACCAGGAGCACCGTACAGAATAACACCCTTCGGAGGCTTGATGCCCATCTCCTCGTACAGCTCGGGATGGAGCAGTGGCAGCTCCACTGACTCTCGGACTTCCTGAATCTGTTGCTCGAGACCACCAATATCGGCGTATGACTCGGTCGGTGCCTTGTCAAGCTTCATGACGCTGACGATGGGGTCGGCATCGTCCGTCAAAACACCAACAATGCTTACGCTCTTGTGGTGCAATAGGACACTGGCGCCGGGCTCGAGGAGGTCCTTATCGACAAAGCTCATGATGCTGACGTAGTACTCGGGACCGGTAGTGCTACTGACGATCGCGTGGTCGTCGTCGATCAGTTCCTCCAGAGTTCCAACGCCCATAGGGCTTCCACGCATGTCGTCGACACGGCCACGCTCGTCGGCCAACCGGTCGATATCGGCATCAGAAACGGCGGTTTGTCCTTCCTTGGCTACCTTGGCCTTGCGTAGCCGCTCCTGGTTCTCGACGTACTCCTCCTCAAGCAAAAGATGATCGTGGATTCGCTGCATTCGCAAGAGACGGAGCTTGCATCGGCTGGTAGGATAAACGGCGGGGAGTTTCTGGGCAGCGCTGGTGCCACCGGCCTTTCTCTTCTTTCGGCCGACTCGAGTCGTCGGTCGCGGAGGGGGTTCGTACTTGGGCTTGTCCTTCTATCGGGAGGTTAGAGTGCTGTTTTGGTTCGTCGATGGGATCCACCTGCCTTCTTGTCCTTCTCGTCGCCGCGCCCATCTCCTCCCATGCCAGATTGACCTTGACCCTGCATCGATGTCAACAGCTGTATCAGTACCGTGATAGCCCAAGGAGCTTACCATCTTGGCGGAATTAGCCCCAAGAGCTCAAGATCTGTGTAATATCGATAAATTCGGGATCGGAAGGGTTTGCAGGGTTTGATTACGTTGTTGGAGGTGATTGATGTGGAGGTTGAGGCGAGGCTCCAGCTAGCTTAGTGATGATGAAAGCGCCAGTTGCAATCAGGCGCCAGGGAAACACGACAGCTCCAGGCTAGTCACGTGCAGTCAATGCTGTCACGTGACCAGAATAGCATCGCAAACCTCCCTGTGAGCTCCCACAATGTCTAGGAATTGGCCAGCTCGTGCTTTCTCTGTCTTCATAAAGTAAACACGAGCGTTAATTCGGTTATGATAATTGGCTAAAGGCTCTGATTCCGCTGATGTTTCTGGCCTGGTGGGTCTGCCGTTGTGGCTTCCATCCGTGATGCCGCAGGTATAATGAAACACTTGAAAAAGATGTGGTTTATTTAGCAGGTCTCAACCAGATTTGAAACCTTTGAGAAAGAGTGCAATCGGCTCGGGATTTCGCCCCCATGATCTTGGAGTATCTACATCTGCTCTCATTCTCAATGCCTTCCTTACAGATGCTATCAGTGGCGTGGATGAAACATACGGCTCTACCGGTTTAAGGATATCCAGACAAGTCTGTCGTTGTGGAGCTTCTTTTGCGTAAGAGTCACAGAACCAAAAAGAGATAAGCGGTTGTTACAGCCAGATCTTGAGTCAGGGACCTTTGAGAGGGGCACAGAAAAACTCGTTCTTTGCATTGCGTAATTCATGTACATCACATGGCAAGGCCAAAGGAATGACCTCCACCAGACAATCATGTAGGCTTTGTGTGGTTTGATAAAGACCGGCATGGTCCCTCCAGAGGGTTCCAGGTCACAGTGCTGAGGACGACAGAATGGGCCACTCTCTTGTTTACAAGGTAGTATTTTTCTGTAAGAACTTCAGAGGGCACAGATATGTGCCTTGATTTTGATTTCCCACCTTAACTGAGCCTTGAGGTGACGTTATGTGATGCTGATCAGTGATCCAGGTCACCGATAATTGTGAAAATGCGATGCGGAATATGATATTCAGTGCCAAGCTCTTGATAATGCGAGGACAGGACTAGAATGAATGACAAGGATGAAAACTTAAAGAAGGAACCAACAGCTTATACTACGACAGTTGGAATAAAGCTAAATACAGGTTCGCGAATATGGAGTTGCGATGCGGGTACAAGGCAGAAGAGGAAAGCATCAAGCAGATCTCATCTCTACCTAAATACACAGCAGAAGGACGGAATCGAGTTGCTTCACTGTCAGCGGCGTCAATGGGCAACACAGGGATGCAAAATGTATCTTTGGGATATCCCTGTACTTAAGACGAAGTTCGTATCCGTCTACCAAGGCCGCTTCCATCAGGCATTCCAAAGCAAGGTCCCGCAGGACGCTAATCTTTAGCGAACCTCTCACTCTGAGGCCACTGCAGTGACGTCGGGTCCTCCTCTGTGGGTGACGCCTGCAACGAGCCACACGCCACACAAGCTCAGCTCCCTGCGCAAGAACCAAAGTCGGACCCCTCAGTCGGCCAAAGCCCGGGGCACCTTCACCTTTTGCGTTCACACGAGCAGCACCGATCGCAGGGCAAGGCTCACCTGCAGAAGACACCACAGCTTGCCGTCTCCTCTTTTTCCGTGCTCCTTTTTGTTTTAACTCTTCCACCAAGGTCTCGCACATTCGTAGGAATTACTACCGCTCAACCTGCAAACTACTTCGTCATCGTATCGGGAAGCGCCCGCCACACGGAAACGATCAACATGACGTCCAGCAGAGAACGCCGGGTGCTGAAAGAGCTTACCGATATCCAAAGCGACCACGACAACTCTGGCGTAAATGCGGTTCCGGCTGGCGCGGGAGGAGACATCACCCATCTGAGGGGCATATTTCCTGCTCCTCCCGACACTCCCTACGCTGGTGGCACATACGAGGTCGACATCAAGATCCCGAACGAGTACCCGTTCAAGTCTCCGGTGATACGGTTTGACACCAAGATTTGGCATCCGAATATCAGCAGCCAGACGGTAAGTCCTCTTGACAAGGAGCTTGTCGGTGTGTGAAAGCCGAGAAGAGAACGAGCAACAAGTGATGGGTATTGGAGGATGACGAACGAGAAATCTCCAAACCGCCACACGTACTGACCGATACTCTGTAGGGAGCTATTTGCCTCGACACGCTCGGATCCAACTGGTCTCCCGTCCAGACCATCAAGACCGCCCTTCTCTCCCTCCGAATGCTCCTCGAATTCCCCAACCCCAAGGACCCGCAAGATGCAGAGGTTGCAACGATGATGATCAACGACCCCGAGAAGTTCGCCCGCATGGCTCAGGACTGGGCAGTCAAGTACGCTGGCGCCCCGCGAAAAGACATCGATTTCAGCAAGTACAAGAAGGAAGGTTCTGGCACCGCCGAGGACGACAATAGCAGGTATGCGCCGCGCGCCGGCCTCGCTTCTACTCTTGCGCTAACGGGTATTCTATAGATACATGGGCTACAACAAGGACCTCGTCGATCGATTTGTGAACATGGGCTTCCCCCTCGATGCCGTCATCGAAGCCTTTCTCTACTGTGGCATTGACCGCAACGGCGGCCAGGATTACGAGCTCGAAGAAGCGTATATGGGCGATATCACCGCCCGGCTGCTCGGCGAGCAATGACCATCGCAGCAGCACCGACAAACAGAAACATGACGACTTTTTCTTTCTTTCCAGATCTTATTTTGCATGGATACCGGAGTTTGAATGCATTTGGTTTGTCCATGCACCTTTTTGGCATAGATTGGGGTGGAGGAGTGCAATGCAGGAACCTACGAGACAGTGAGGCCCCCAGTGCTCGTTAGGCTCGGCGACAGATGAGCTGGTTGTACTTGGTTTATTGGTGAATCCTTGGAAGAGCATTTGCGTATTGGCGTTGAATTAGAAAATTCACTCACTGCCCAGCGTTCCGAGACACGCATGTGGTTCACGTGTGCCAGCTGACCCCTTTTGTAACATGATCGAGCGTAGTATTTAAGCACTTTTTCATACCGGCCACTTTAGAGTACAAATGTGACATTGTATGGCGCGTCGCGTGCAGTATTATGGCACGCACCCGCCAGCAAAAAATAATGAACACCAAGGGGCCCTTCCACAATCTAGCGTCCGCGCCAGCCAGACCAGCCTTGCTCTATCAGGTACGTACGAAAAATGATGGGTAAATGCAGATAGCCCTCCGTGAGCGAGTCCTCGGCAGGGTGTGGCCGGGCTCTACTAAGCTCACTCAAATCCCTAGCTCACACACTTCTCAAACAAGATCCAGTCTCCCTCGAGGTGAAACCCAAGAGGAGGGCAACGAAGTTACAAGATTATAGCAGATCGCGGCGGACGAACTCGTTGTACAGAGCCTTGCCCAGGCCAGCGGGAGAGCGCTCGACAATGACGCCGGCGTCCTCGAGGGCCTTGATCTTGGTGTCGGCACCACCCTTGCCGCCGGAGACGATGGCACCAGCGTGGCCCATTCGTCGGCCGGGGGGAGCGGAGATACCAGCGATGAAGCTGACGACGGGCTTGCCGCCGTTGACGGTGTTGACCTCCTTGAGGAAATCGGCGGCGTCCTCCTCGGCGGAACCACCGATCTCACCAATCATGATGATACCGTCGGTGTCGGGGTCCTCAGTGAAGACCTTGAGGCAGTCGATGAAGTTGGTGCCGCTGAAGGGGTCACCGCCAATACCGACGACCAGAGACTGGCCAAGACCGGCCTGGGTGGTCTGGTTGACGGCCTCGTAGGTCAGAGTGCCGGAACGGGAGACGATACCGATGCGACCGCGCTTGTGGATGAAGCCAGGCATGATACCGATCTTGCACTGTTCGGGCGCGATGATACCGGGGCAGTTGGGGCCGACGAGGCGGGTCTTGCTTTGTGTCTTGAGCATGTCGGTGATGCGAACCATGTCTGAAGTGGGCCCATGTCAGAACTTGCAGATTAGGCGTGATGTAATTCGAGAAACGTACCATGCTGAGGGATACCCTCAGTAATGCAGACAACAAGGGGGATCTCGGCCAGGAGGGCCTCCTCAATACCGGCAGCGGCCACAGGAGGGCTGGATTATTGTCAGGGGCTTTCAATCATGTGGGCTCATCAGACATACGGAACGAAGATGGCAGTGGCAGTGGCGCCAGTCTCCTTGACGGCATCGGACACGTTCTTGAAGACGGGGAGGTCGAGGTGAGTCTGGCCGGCCTTCTTGGGGTTTGTTCCACCGACGACCTTGGTTCCTATTCATCGCAAGTCAGCCTCAGCTGCACCCCTGTCACATGTATCATGACATGTGTCGTAGCATCGATGTAGAGGGAGCCGTACCGTATTCGATAGCTTGACGAGCGTGGAAGCTACGTCACACGTTAGCTGCAGAACAGAATTTGCCGGGACAAGCTGCGCAGACTTACGTTCCCTGCTTGCCGGTGAAGCCCTGGTAGATGACCTTGGTGTCGCCGTTGATGCGCAGGTTGTTGATGGTCTTGGCGTACTGAGACGACGAGTAGGCGCGGCGGCCGACGTTGTGCAGCGCGGAAGCGCGGGCGGCTCTAGAGAAGGACTGCATGATGGAGGCTGGAGGAATGTGTATTAGAGAGCAAAGAGGGAAAGGAGGAGAAACGTCGCGATAGCAACGTCAAGAATGGCTTCAGGTAGTCTTCGTTGAGAGGGGGGGAGCTGTGCGAATGGAGAGAAAACGTCGATGCTAAACCAGGAGCTTTCGGGAGGTTCGTATCAAGATTATCCCGTGGCCGGGGTGCAACGGGCTAACCCAAACGGGCGCACGCTGTATTTCGCTGTGACTGTGGGCCACTCGACTGACCTTGCGCTACGGGTGGTCTCGGAGTAATTGTGCCGAGCCACGGCAGGCGGCTACTATTTGATCCGACCGTTGCCGTTTTGACCTGTCAAGGAAACTGTCTAGGGGCCACAGGGGGACCACTCACGGGTACCGGGGAGCGCTTGCCCTGACCTTGCGAGCGTTGCCAGCGCGGCTAATGGCGGGCTCTCGGTGAGCACGAACGGGCAGGAGCGTGCGTCATTGGGCGTCTGATACTGGGCGGTGATCTGATTGGATGAAAACAACCACCGGGACCCTCTTGGCCGGACATCAAAGTCCAAGATTTCAAGCTCCACTTGCGTCTCCAAGGAGAAAGAATCTTCAACTTCCGGGGTGAAATTGGCTTGCGGACAATGAGACACGGGGTTCTGTTGAGGTTTGCGTGGCATATTGCAAAGTGCCGAAAAGGACCATCTATCTAAAGAGCGTACAAGAGGTTCCAATATCGAGTCCACGCCGTGCAAAGCTCTTTTTTTTGTGCTATATTTTCTGTTTCTTCCCATCCTGAAGATATTTACCTGTTTTATGGATGAACGCTTGATCAGCTATTGACGGCCGAGGCATCGCGATTCGCTCCAATTGATACCTCGGTACAATAACCTTGTCAGTCTGAACAAACGTCTCATCCACGATCAATTGAAGCCAGTTGTAGTATAACTCTCCCTTTTCTCTACAAAGTATTCGTGCCGTTAGCGAATACCCTATTTCAAGCGAAAAGGTGGCCTAAATTGTAGACATTGTCTAAAAGACCTTGTTGACTTTCCAGCCAACTGCCAGCACCCTCGCGCCGACATAACAGGCCGCAGCTAGAACATACGACAAGCCAGCAAACGCGATGAGAGCTCTCCAGCCGGCGTCGCCGCTGCCTCCGGCCTCTAGGATCGCGCCGGCGATGGGAAGACTGCTGAGCGTTCCAAAGCTGGCCACCATAAAGGCCGTTGAGATGAACCGGCCATAGTCTCTCGGGTCACAGAGTTGTCCCAGACACACCGGTGTAAGACCGAGATTGCTCCCGCTACCGAAGCCGAAGATGACCACGAAAGCAATCAGCATCGGCTTGGAGTCTCCGGCAGGCATCCAAAGGCCAAACACAGCTGCGCTGCACATGACTAACGTGATGAGAATCACATTGAACCTCCCGATCTTGTCAGCAAGGAAGCCAGGCAAGAATCGACCCAGTAAAGAACCTGCATTGAGGATGGAAAGGAGCGTGTAAGAGTCCGTCATGTTACCGGAGGACCTTCCGGCGTAGGAAACGATGTAAGTCAAGGGCACAAAGAGCCCCCACTCCATGAAGAAGATGCCGACCGCAGACAAGGTGAACTTCAAGTCCTTGAACATGGTCAGGTCGGGCCAGACCGAGATCACCCGGTCCTGAGGTGGAAGCCGTGTTTTCATGAAGAGAGTTGACGGAACGGTAATCCCCAGCAGGATGAACCCGAGAATGCGGGTCGTCCAGCCGAAGCCAACACTCGGGAGCAGCTTTTGCAACAGGATCGGGAAGAGGATGCCTCCAATTGACCCCGCGGTCATGGCGATGCCGGTCGCAAAGCCTCGCCTGGCATTGAAGAAGTGGGCAATGCATGCGTACGCGGGCGAGTTGAGCAGGGCCCCTCCGAGACCTCCCATGACGGAATACGCAAGCATGATCTGGTAATATTCTATGCAAAACACTTAGACCAGTTCAAGACAATTGGAATTCGGAATACCCACCTTCACAGACACTCAGAATGAGGAGGCTCCCCGAAATAAGCAGGCCGCCGATGGCCACCATGAGCCGGGGGCCATACTTGTCAAAGACGGGCCCGACCTGGATGCCCACAAAGAAGACAACAAACAGGTACAGGCTGAAGATCCAGCCGATCTCCGACGACGAGTAGTCGCGCAGCTGGTGTTCGGCAAAGTAGGACTCAAAGATGGCGGCGGTGTTGATCAGGCCGTACACCGAGAGCATCCCGCAGAAGGACCCGAAGACAACAAGCCAAGCTTGGAGCCCGCCTTCCGGAAACTCGAAGTTTGCCTGGTCGATCGACGCTGCATCTACAGTGCCGGAGTCTCCTATGGCTCCGTAACGGAGGTCCGAAGCCTTCTCGACATCACGATCACGGCCATCCGGGGGATTGCCCCATGAT
This sequence comes from Fusarium devonianum, assembly GCA_017140155.1. Classification (NCBI taxonomy): domain Eukaryota; kingdom Fungi; phylum Ascomycota; class Sordariomycetes; order Hypocreales; family Nectriaceae; genus Fusarium; species Fusarium devonianum. The sequence continues at coordinate 40,454 of JADBHU010000456.1, read as the reverse complement.
TGCTCGGGGTTCTGAATAGCCTCGGGATGCGTTCCGCTGGACTTTAGGCAGCTTTCCTCTGCATTGTATTCGCCGTAGGTCATGAGCTGTAAAGTTTCTGACAATTTTACTCAGCAGCTTGTTCTGACATGTAGCTTGCTTGGACTTGGATATACATCAACGTTTCGCAAGAAGATAGAAGAAGTTGAGGGAGGGAAACCTCTAGGTTAGAGCGGGGAGGGGTCAGATGATTTATGCATTCTCGATCGGGCGTAGATAGAAAGTGCCGGGCCGGTTATGATGACCCTTTGCGGGGATAGGTTGGGGAAGAGGCTTGCAGGCTTGGCAAGTTATAGCGAGCTTCATCACTCCATTCCATGATGAGTCAATCAATCCTGGTCTATCAGCTCTATGACGCCTAGCCCCATTGGCTCTCACTATGCACGTAGGCGTCACTGAATAACCAGATAGCCTACCTCACAATAGCCTACCTCGGGGTAAGGGAGCGGCCGACGCGAGCTAACATTAGCTCCGATTATCTGAGTGAATGGTGCCATGACTCACACAGTTTTAACTGATCAAGAGGTTGCGGTTGCGCTCTTATTATTCCAATCGTACAAGTCAATTTCTGCAGCAGCCCGTAAGGTTTGCCACGAAAGGGTTACGGCAGATTAAGTCAACTCACCTGCTTGTATTGGGTGCTTAACTAGAGTCAACTCAAGTCAACTTAACTCGGGTTCAACTCGACAACGGCATCAACTCCCTATTTGTTTAATCTCATTTCGGGTTTCTTGAAACTAAAAGTTTCATTGAATGAGCAGCAACAAATGGCGGGGACTGTCTTGATCGGCTTCGAAAAGTCACAAGCTAGGAATGAAAGCAACTTAAGCTGCTAATGTAGTAAGCATCGACTTACGACATTTTGTTACTGTTTTATTTAAGAAGTGTGTTTAGACTCTGATGTATCCGGGACGAATTTGTGAAGGCATTGCCAATGACCCTGGTTTCGCAGTAAATAGGACTCAATATCTTCCTATCTTTAATCCAGGAACAGGCTATAGATATATGCCCTCAATAACCTGACTACCAATCGACGGGGTCTGTGGACATCTGCAGTATGGCAAATGACCAGTGATAATTCCAGCTAATATTTCAATCCAGCATAATACTTTCTCAATTACAGGCCAAGTCATGTATGGATGGTTTCTTCGATAATGTATGGTACGCATTTGTGAAGAGTCTCCTTATTGCCGAGGTTCTCAGCAATGGATAAGAAGAACATAGCTAATACACACCATTGCATAACATGTTTGTTTCTCTGAATGAAATATTGATTTGTCATCCACTTATTCTGTCGATGATAGAGGAGGTTTTGATATTTGCTGATCTGCTTCAAACCTCGAACGTTACGGCTCCGGTGTGAATGATAAGCTCCAAACGATGGCGTTTCAAGTCTAGGATGATGATATCCTCCTTGGCCTTGTTCTACATTGGCTGGTAGTAAGACTTACGGCTTCCAGAAACGGTCAACTACGGCGGAACATCACATGTTGAACCCAAAAGCAGTTCATAGCCAGAGACACGGCCAAATTGCACTCTTCCCGCAACGTCCAAGGACACTGCCCCTTGTGAACTTTTTACCGTCACTGATGCCTGCAAAAAAAAAAGCTATAAGCTGCCACTATCTCAAAAAGACTTCGGTAGGCTCTTAAAGACCGTTGCTCTTGCATGAAAAAACTCCGCTCACGGTCCCAGCCTCAAATTGGTCAATGATGCCCTGCACACTGACATAAGTACCCAGCGTAAGATATACAAATCCTGTCAGGATAATCACAATGTTCAAAGCGACAGAGAGGTAATCGAGAACAGGCTGCCGCCTTCTTCCAACCTTCAAGTCGGCGTGGCGCATGCGGAAGTAGGCCAGCCCCCAGAAGATGAAGCCGAACCAGCAGTTGAACAGGGAGGACATGACAGACAACACTGATTGGGTTAGTAGAGCTTCTGATTATCCTCTCGAGTAGGAACTTACGTGACTGGAAGAAGGGGATGATCTCGGCGATGAGGAATGACGCAGTCCAGCTCCCTAGCAGGACAACAGTCCACCAAAACCAGCCCTTGACTGTGTGCGAAGTAACATGCTCCGAGTCGCGGAACATGCGGAAGAAGATGAAGCGACCGGTAACGGAGGCATAGAGGCATCCGACGAAGATGATGGTCGGAATCATGAACGAGTACGAGACCTTCTTGTAGACATTGGTGAGAACTCCAAACGCAGGGGTTACCATGTATTGATCGCCGGTGTAGGCGTAGATGACTGAACCGACGATGCTGAAGGTAATGACTTCAGCAATTGTGCAAGCCCACAGCGCCTTAGGGAAGTCCCTGCATTTGTATCAGTACCCTCACCATGGAAAAGGCTTTTGCGTAACTGACCTTGGTTCGCGCATTTCAGCAATGAAGCTAGGAAGTGTAAGTTGACCGATGAACGTGTAGCTCATGTTCATGAATGCCGACATTCCTGTCACAAGGGTCGTGGTACTCGGCGTCCAGACTGAGATGATTGGCTCGCCTTGCTCAGGATACCCGGCAGGCTTGCCTTGCGCACCCGCAAAAGCAGTGGCTAAGATGACAGAGATGAAGGTGAAGAACGTAGAGCCGGCGCCCAGCTTGGACAGCATGTCAAATGTGCGAGGAAGAGAGCCTATCCAGCTCATGACGGTGACGACAACCGCGAAAGCGACGGTGCGGCATGCGTGGATCGTATCGGCCTCGGTCATGGTGTTGAGGTAGATTGCGCCGACGAGCACATGGAGGGCCTGGATGAAGGTATTATTGAGAAGGAACATGCACGCTGTCCACCACCACGCCCACTTCTGGTTCCAAAAGAGCATCTGGCCAATGTCGCAGATGTCGCGGACCTCGGGGTGTCGCAAGCAGAACTCCCACAGCACCAGACTCGTGTACAGCACGAGGCCCGCGACCACGGCCGTGAGAATCAGGCCGGGCACAAGGCCAAGCAAGCTGTACGACCACGGGAAGCTCATGATGGAGAGCACAATGTACTCGCTGAAGAGCAGGCCCGCCGTCTTCTGCCACGAACACGTCCGGTACTGGATGGCGTTGCCGGCCTCGGAAGCGAGCTGCTTGTCCATGATGTCGACGGCCGTAGTGCTGTCGCTGTCATTGAGACTGAGCAGGTTCTCCGCGAGCGGCTCGATTCGAGGACCAATCACCACGTTCTTCCCTCCAAAGGCAGACGCAAGCCAAGGCGACCTCCTTGGCGCGCCCGCGAGCTCGGGATCCAGACCGTCAGGGGTTTTGTGCTTGGCATCCATGGCGATTGACGTCGCTGTAAGTGCTGTAGACGTTCAGCGGGTGATGGCCGTGGTGATTTGGCGTGCAGTACTCGAGACTCGGGGAGGCTGGACAAGGATGAAATGAAGAATACGGCGCAAAAAGGCGCGGGTGTAGAGCCCATATACTAAAGAACACGGCTCCCACGACGTCAGGCCCTCAGCGTACGCCAAGGAAAGATGGATTTGCGATGCTCCGACGTTCCTCTACCGGGCGCTAGTTGCCAAGGCATGCTTTTCAGCGATCAATTGATTTCGCGTCAACGCAGCAGCTGAAATGCTGATTGGGTCCAGTTTGCAGGGATTCTGTACAGCCTCTCATCCAGGGCTTAACGGGAGCGCCGTCGCCGATCTCCTCGGGGGGTACGCCCGAATGACGTGCCGCGAGCCAGGCTGGAAATCTTGATGATGACCAAGTGACAGGGTGCGACGCAGGGCTAAATAGAGCAAACAATTGAGGGCTTTAAGACTCAATCCTTGACCGAGCCCGAAGTTCATCACGATAAAGCACGAACGGCATCTTCAACTGCATTCTTTACAGATGACGCGGTGGCGTGGGAGGGGGGAGATATCAAGCCTTTACCATAACATGCCCCATTAAAGCCAGCTGGCTTGCAACCCCTAGACAGCCAGATTATTACCGCAGGCTAGGAATCGCAACTGATCCCCTAAATCACGCAATAAACTAAACTCCATCTGTCGTCGCAATTGACCGAAAGGTGGCTGCATGACCGAGCATTTACGTGCACCTACTTGCTCGAGGTCGAGGGCTGGGTGGGCCAATATAAATTTAAGCTTTACGCATACGCATTAAGCTTGTTTACTGCGCCGCTGGGCCGGAAATAAACCTCGCCGGAACCTCCTCCGGCGGCAAAGCCGACGCTTTGATGAAATGTCTCTTAGCTCGCTGGAAGGGCTTTTCCAAGGTTGCGGAGGTTGTTGTATGCGAAATTGTACACGGAATCATATACCTCTATCGCATAGAAAGTGATTGTGTCCCCCTTGCATTCACTTTATTCCCCACCAAACCCAAATATAGAATCTACAAAGAACGGCGAATCCAAGCCCTGAAAAGTATTAGTTAGACCATGATACACTTTAGGATGCTACTTACGGCATAGACACTGCCAGTATTAATCTCCTTGTCGACTCCAGCCGCCAACGTCAAGGCAGGGTCTATACTTTCCACGGTCTCCGCTGGCCCAAAGTCGAAGCTCTTTAGGATCTGGTCCATGTCAATATCAGTAAAAGCATCCTCTTGGCCGAGCTCCCAGCTTTCAAGTTGAAGTGTCCGTGAACTCAAGTCAACGACTGGGCCAAGAGAACGCTGATCATCGAAGCCACTGGATGCATCTATTTCCGGGCCACCCGGTGTAGCCACATGTCCAAGCTGGACATGGAGACGGCGCATAAGCCCGAGGAGTACCCTTTTCGTTTGCCGCGCTGCGTGGCATTTCTCTTGATGCGCATCCAAGGCATCGAGACAAGTCTGCAGGCACTTGTGCGCTTCCGATCCTGGTGGTTTCTGGGCGGCTATGCGTACGTGAATCGAAGCACTGACATAGGTAGCGTAGGAAACAAAGTAGGGCGCCGCATTCATGCAATAGTGTCTTTGGTACAGCTGAAGAATCTTGTGGATCTCTAGCGCGGCGGTTGCGCATGTATTGAAGGAATCGCTGGCAGCTGACACGGATGCGGACTGTAGATGACCGTCGGAAACAAACGGCCTATGCAGTAAGATTGTGAGAGAGTTGTACTTGGCCCTGCGAATGTGGTGAGAATCATTTCCGGGCCCAGTTAGGATCAACTTACAATAGGGACAGCGTATGGGGAAGTACCATGGAAGAGTTGGTGAGGCTGAAATGAACAGGCAGCTGAATCCGCCATCTCTTCAATTCACCATCAAGAGCACGCAGTGTGTGCAGCAGTTCTGCCGGGTCTTTGGAGGAGCACCTCTCCCCGTAGATACCGTTGAGCACCCTCTCCATGATGATGGTGAGCTTGCAGAGCTGCTCAAACATCGAAACACCATATGTGGGGCAAGTCAGCTGTTGAGGGTCCAAAGAGTACGTGAGTGTGTTGAAGGGCTCAAGTTCTTCGTATTCGTCCCAGAACTCAACTGGTATACGGTTATCGGCTTCGCGCAACCGTGCAGGGCGGCCTTGGTAAAGCGATTGGACCTTGTCCAAGACTGTTTCGGCTGTTAGCTTGCTTCGCATCGTCTAAGTTGTCGACTTACTGAATGCCGACCAGAAGACTCTGCGCTGAACTTCTATATCCTCAGGGGATTTTTTGCACAATACTCTCGCGTTTTCCACATGAAGCCCAAGATCGATAATCATGTTGATTGCAATGCCCAGGTAGTGCCAAGCAAGAGTCTTTTCATTGCACCACGGGAGCAGAACGTCTGCCATGACGATGAGAGCTTGGATGGTTGTGATTGTGCTCTTGTAGATTGTATGCGCACCATGTTTATGTATCAGCTGCTCAAACTTGAGTCGAAAGGGGCGCCCTATCTCCTCGCCCTCGGCGGTGTTTGAAGTAGGCGTGTAGTGTCTCGATGCAGAAAAGAGCATGGCATTCAGCAACAGCTTGGAAAAGTAAGGCCCGTTGCAAGCCATATCTCGCATAAAAACTGTGCGATAGACAAATGTACCAGAATAATGCAGGCGGCTCCAGAATATTGAGAGAAGCCGCATGCCAAGTTCTGGATTGGCGCCGTCAAAACCAAGTCGGCTGTGATTGAGATGCGTCATCTCAAGCTGGCCTAGACTCACATTAATAAGTTCGCCAACCTCATGCAGGTACGTCGTGACATACGCTGTTTCGTAGTAGCCGCTAGGAGTTGGTTCTTGGCGTGAACTTTTGTCATATCAACTGGCATGGAACTGTTTCTTCGGTGCGAGAGTATCTCATCAAACAGTGCACTGGAGGGGCCATGAAAGCGAGCATCTTGAGTATGTCCGTCTAGGGTACTACAAGAGGAAACTGGCTCTCGTGAAGTTGGTGATGACTTTCCAGAGTTTCTGGTAGAGGTCAAGATGGGGCTCTCTTCGGGGATTGCCGGGGCTGAATTGTCCTCCGCCTCAACAGGTTCATATTCAACGCCTGACTCTGGACTCTGGCTACGCAAAGACGCACGGAGGCGTTCATTCTGGTCTTGCAGCTCACGGATGCGCGCGTTTGATGGCCTGGGGAGATCAGCAGTTATTCGACAAAGCTATTAAGAATGAAAGCTGAAATAGGCAGAAGAAGAACAGGAAAACAGGAGCCTGTGTACCTTGCTCGCCTCACGCGTTGGGAATATGTACAGTCTTTACTTCGAACTCGACAATTCTCGCATTGAGGTTCGGAGTTATCACAGCCAAGCTGATAAGTTTCGTTAGCAGTGGGAAATGTCAGATGATGAGCTTTCCCAAGGCTTAGTTACCTTTCTTCTTCGACAAAAGTCGCAAGCAGCCGAACTTCGATCTTTTTGCCTTCGTGGCATGGTGGACGAATCTGGGTTTCTCGTGTCAACGACCGTTTGAGTGTGAGCGGAGGAGAATACTCCGTCGGATCACAAATTGGGCCAAACACAGATGACATAAGCGGAGAAAATGCTCCGTTTCTGATTATTGAGACGGAACAATCCATCACTAACAGTAACACGCATTACTATTGAGTTCTTCTATCTCGTCACTGGTTTATCCACTACAGGACCTAGATATAACTAAAAATCTAGTCCATTTTCTTGGCGCCCTAGTTATGTAGGTAAGGGGACAATGTCTGGGCAGATCGCTCCAAGAGCGCCGTGTAATAGCTGTCAGAAAGCGGCCCTGAGGCATGGTCCATGATGAACTGAAGTTGTTCTGGAGAAAGGTTCGCCGTGTCTGATTCTAACTGCGCGTATCCAAAGTCCCCCAAAGGCGTGCGATCGATTGGAGGCATGCATTCGACCGACAGCGCCCCATCGTAGCCCACTTCTGCCAGAGCAGCTATGATCCGAGGTCAATCAAAAGAGCCATCTCCGGCTGCTTGGCGATTGTGATCAGAAACGTGAAAGTTGACAATGTGTGATCCGCAAGCTCGGATGGCTGCGAAAAGATCCTTCTCCTCCAGCGCCAGGTGGAACGGGTCGAATGCGATTCCGCAGCCGAATCCAACCTCGTTTGCCAAAGCGAGAGCTTGGTCCGAACGGTTGATAAAGTATGTCTCGAATCTGTTCAGAGGCTCCAGTCCGATTTTGATATTCTTCTCCTTTGCAAACGCTGCGATCTCACGCAAGCCCTCCACGGCCCATCTCCATTCATTTTTGGGTGTTGATGTAGGGGCAACCTTGCCGACATTTCCAGGCACAACTGTCACGATCTGACCACCGAGCAAGGAAGACATCTCAACAACATCCTTGACGTATTGGATGGAAGTTTTTCGCTGCTCGGGACTCGAAGCAATGAGATCTCGGTCACCCGTCTGGATTGTAGCTGCGCCCCAGCATTTGAGTCCGTACTTTTTCAGCAATTGGTGCGTCTCATGAATGGGGCACTGCGTGGGTTCTCCAGCCAGTTCGATGCTAGAATATCCGAGCTGGCTAGCACGCTTGAGCGTGTGTTCGAGCGACTCGAGGCGCATCCATGTATGAGTGCAAAGATGCATGTTGTAGAAGTCGGCCTTGGAGGCTCAAGAAGAATTGGTCATAGGGTTGAAGATAAAACGAAAATGGCTAAAATGGGATGTACGATGTCATTTGATAGAATATACGGATCATAACCCGACAGACTTGCCTCTTATATATGTGTATACAACGAACGTCACAGAAAGAAGCGACAGGATGCCCAATGCGGAATCTTGACATCCGTCATTCAGCGGATCGTTTAGATCCGCTGAGAAATCATTTGAGACTCTGCCTGGGTATCGGTCTGATAGATTCATAATGGAAAGGTGGGTGATTAGACTGATCAGCGGCTTCTTACGATCCGCCCTGGCCGTTGAGCGGAAGATATACATCCGCCCACCAGGAAGCAGATCTGTATTAATATCCTCGACCACTTCCGTCTAAAATATAGCTCACCTGAGAATACGAATAACTAAACAAACAATCATTTACTTGAGTCCAAAAGCACTTTCAAATACTTTCTATCATTGATTTCACAATGGCAACCTCTTGGCCCGACGACTCCATCTTCGACCCCTACACTCTCTCCGAACATACGTAAGCCAAGGACCATTTCTTTTCGGGTCCAGGACTGATTACAATAGATACAAAACCGTGTCCTCTCATGAAATCAAAAATGCTATCTTGATCCCCAAGGATCTCCAACCCGGACACCATCCCGTCATTTTCAACTTTCATGGTGGGTTCTTCGTAAGCGGGCACTCTCTGTTCGCGCCCTTCTTCCCGTCAATTGCCAACCCACTGGCACTCAAAAACTCTGCGATCATTGTGTCTCCCGACTACAGACTTTTACCAACGGCAAATGGTATCGCGGATATCCTCGAAGACTTGGAAGACTTTTGGCAGTGGACAAGGGCTGAACTACCGCGGGTGATTGAACGCATTGCCCCCGGATACTCCATCGACTTTTCCAAATCTCTAGTGACCGGTGCCTCTGCAGGTGGATATTGCGCTATTCAGATTGCGCTCTCTCACCCTGACGAGATTGCTGCCCTTGCCATTCTGTATCCGTTCCTGCTCCCTAAGGATAGAATCTATCTCGAAGGCCCCGCGGAAGGGGAGCCAACGATCTTGCGATTCCCGCCGGATGAAATTCCACAAGCTGAGGAAATGCTTGCCTGGCTCGAAAAGAACAGAGAGATTCTAGTATCAAAGGGAGGGTTTGAGCGAATTCCCTGCGCGGTTTCTTCCTGCCAGCACGGCCACTTCTCGTCCAAGGTATTCGACAACAAGGACCTGAACCTGACAGAGTTCTCTCCCCTGGAGAGGATAAAGAATGGGGCAAAACTACCACTCAGAGTGTAAGGCAGCCCAAGTTGACCAGAATAAGAACAAAGCTAACCCTGGAGCAGGTGGGTGATGCACGGCGATGATGATTCCGTGGTTCCTATCCGAGGCTCCTACGAACTTGAAAAGACCGTGAAGGAAAACCAGCCTAACGTACAGTTTCGACTTGACGTATGCCCTGGACACGACCACGCTTTTGACAACGACTTGAGCACGTGGGAGTCTTTTGCCCCACAAGCACTCGGCTTTGTCCAGCAGGGATGGTTACAGGACTGAATCGAAGTAGTTAGAAGTCTGGAAAATGGAGGATTTGCGACGAGAACATAGCTATCCAGAACAAGTGCCACGCAGTTGCCTTTTACTTGCGAAATCCATTGTTAGACTGAAAATTTCGCGTTCGAAGTGTCTAATGAATCTACCACAACGTTTAAGATTATTGGAAATCTATTACCCACTGGACTGATAAACTATGACTGTTCTTTCCTTTGTCTGTTCTTAGTCCCAAGCATATCATTTACTGTTCCTTTGACACACAAATGAAAGCCTCAAATGGCCGAAGAGCAATAGTTCCCTGAGAGAGGTCCACCGCTCTGTAGTTTGATAACAGAACCTTTGTCGAACCAAAATCTATCGCTGGAGGAATTCTCCAAGCGAGCTCCGTGTCTCGGAAGTTACAAACAACGAAGGCTTTTTGCTCGCCCTTTGACCGGGAATATGCAAATACATCACTATGATCCGCATCAATGAGCTCAAAGTCTCCGTAGACGATAATATTTCGGAGTTCCTTGCGAAGGGCGAGAGCTGAGCGCCAGTATTCGAAGACGCTCCCTGGCGTGGAGACTTGAGCTACGGCGTTGCAAGTCTTGTAATTATCGTTAACTCTGATCCAAGGAGTTCCCGTTGTAAAACCCGCATTGGGACTTGAATCCCACTGAATAATGTTAGCACTTGATTTGATGTGAATTGCCGGCTTCTGACCTGTACGGGAGTGCGAGCGTTATCGCGGGACTTGAGTGCATATTGTTTTCGTGCGACATCTAATGCCGCTTCATCCGACCCAGCAAGTTCCTTCAACCTGTAGAGCACCTGTATCAGCTTCGAACAAAAGAGCGTCAAAATGTAGAGTCTCACTCGTTCCAGTGATTCAAGGTTTCGAGATCTCGATACTCTGTCATCTCCCAACTTTTCGGCATGTTTGTCATGCCCAGTTCTTGACCTTGATACACGAAAACTGTTCCGCTCTGGAAACAAAGAAAAGTCGCAAACATTTTCGCCGCGAGGACTCGGTGTTCGGGCTTATTAGACGTATAACGTGATACTGACCGGGACTGGTCATGGTTCTCAAGGTAGAGGGCATTCCAACCTCCGTTGTTGTACATGAATTTCTGCCACTTGCTGATGATGGACTTGAGATCTGCCATTGCCCACTTGCGAGGCGAGAATTTGCCCTCGTTGCCATGGTCCATGTCGACACTGGAAGGATTAGCATCCTAAAATTGACCAAGACTACCGTGCAGGCTCACATGTCAAAGTTGAAAATCATGTTCAGTTCGCCGCGACTTTCGCCTACACTCTTGATGATTTCCTTTGGATCTTTAACAGAAGGCATTTCGCCCACCGAAAAAGCATTGTACTCTTTGAGAATCTGTCCGATATCTTGTAGATACTCATGTAAGCGAGGACCGCAGGCGAAGTGTTTGCCTCCATCCTGATACTTTGCCGAAGGGATGGTTACTTCTGCATCTGGCAGTCCATCGCTTTTGCTGATGAAGTTGATGACGTCCATGCTTTTGGAGTCAGCGAAATTCAGGCACTGCAGATCGCATCTGACATACCGAAATCCGTCGACACCTTTGTCGAGCCAGAATCGGATGATCTCGTAGACGGCCTCACGAACAGGAGGGTGCTCCCAGTTGAGATCGGGCTGCTCTTTGGCAAATATGTGGAGATAGTACTCGTCGGAAGCTGCGTCGTATTCCCATGCGCTTCCTTTTATGCTTTAGATCAGAAAACGTCGATGGTTTTGAGAGGATTTCAAAATGGGATTACCTCTGAAATAAGACATCCAGTTGTTGGGAGGCTGGCGGTTGCCATCTTTGTCGTACTTTGGTTTCCTCCAGATATACCAGTCACGGTAAGGATTATCTGGAGACGAGATTGACTCTTGGAACCACTCGTGCTGTTCATATGTTGCATTAGCATCTGTCAAAGCGTAGTCGTGAGTGGTTCTGCACCTGGTCTGATGTATGATTGACGACGAGATCCATCAAAAATTTAAGATCCCTCTGGTGAAGACCGTCGATAAGCCTTTCGACGTCAGCCATGGTCCCGTACTGAGGATCGACATCACAATAGTCAGCTACGTCATAGCCCATGTCAATCTTCGGGGATGGATAGATGGGACAAAGCCAGACGACATCGACCCCAAGTTGTTTGAAGTAGTCCAACTTCTCTATCACCCCGGGGATGTCGCCGATGCCATCTCCGTTTGAGTCTTTGAATGATGAAGGGTAGATCTGATAAACCGAGGCCTCTTTCCACCAAGCCTCTGTAACAGTGTTTGCATTGGTGCCTGCCTGTGCAGCTGGAACTTCAACGGTAGGCATGGTCGAGATGTTATCGTTCCTTGGCTCAAGTATTAGTTGCAATGAAGGCGATGCGGTTTTCGGTTCTACAAGTAATTAGTAAAATGTTGAAGATAGTCAACTGAACTGAACTGCGCAGAAGCAAAGCGTGTCACATGGTGCATTGCATAAGCCCAACTGCGACATAGCGGTAATAGACTCACCGGAGATCTTCCCGAGAACTTTACTCGTAGCGTCGATCCACACACCCAAAAATATCTGGTACATAGGGATAAGAAACTCATTTTTACAAGAGTGACCGATGTTCCATTTAGTTAGTGACGACAAAGCAAAAGGCAAGAACACATTCATTGTAGGGGTTCTAGGCGAATGAACATAATCCAGGTAGAGGGAAACTCATTTGTCTCTGGCCTCGGGCTTTTTTTGGACATTGGATGAACAAATTCTGTGCTAATGCAGCCACGTGTGGCCTACCAACGCATTTATATACGAATGACGATGATACAGTCGACAACGAAATGAATTCGTTTCCTGCCCGCTAAATACCTAAGCTAGTTCAGAACATGTACCACGCTGTGATGCTGTTCTCAATGGAGCAAGGTTTTATTTTCCTCATACGAGTACACAATATACTGAGGCATCTGCGACACAGTTCGACTGTTGGAAATTTCAAATTGCTAGCTATGAAATTGTTCGGAAGATCCATGTCTGGTTGTAATACTTGAACGGCCGTTGTGCCAGACCTGGCATTGCCTCCACGAGAACCACCATTCTATGATACCACCCCATGGAATTACCAACCACATGGCCATGCTGTCATCCCTTGGCGCATTGGATAGCTCGACGCTGGCCACGTAAGGACCCGTTACTTTAGACTGCTTAAAACCCAGGCATAAACTTTGGGAGATGTCCACCAGAAGTGGAGGTTCGAGATAATCCAGCCGAACCTGCCCAAGGCACGCCCGTGTCTTACTTGAGTAGTTGAGTAGCATGCCGATGACTTCCGTATCGTCGTCAAATCGAAGACAGCGGCACAATCTGATCTCACTTACCCCCTCCAGGCACGCAGACGACCAGAGAAAGCTCTCGTAGGACAAGTATTTTGGATGATCGGATAATGGAATTGGGAGTTGTGGACAGGGCATAGTCTGTCTGGGTCGTTGAGATGAGAAAGTGAGCCGACGAGGGCCGGATGGGTGGGTATCAAAGAAGAGTTCCCCTGGCTGCCCGTCTGAACTGTCCAAGAGAAACCAAGGGCTGATAGGTGACGCTGGTGTCCTCCACGCTCCCAACAGAGTCCACCTTCCCTTATTCGTTTGAATAGCGAGAGCAGCTTCGGTATCAAGATTTAGACTTTCACGCATCCAGATGTTTGTGATGAATTCGTCTGTATCATTAGGTATATAAATCCATACGCGAAAGTCCGGTGGATTGTGATAGAACGATAGGTCTTCGTTTGCCCCGTGAGTATGAAAAGATAGCGGCTCAGGATTGCAGCCGACGGAGTAACCTCTGATCTCGGGGACGTTGTAGCGGAGGATGTCCATCCGAAGCAGCGATGAACTCTCAGACCGACAGAAGCGATAAGAGCGATACTGCCGCCCAGGGGGTCGAGGTATAGTCCAGAAAATGGTGCCGTGAGTAGGTTTGTTGTCATCGCCTAGGATTGTCAACTCGCGCAGTTTGATGCCCTGTTGCAGAGTGAGCTGTTTATCCTTCAGCGGGTGTATGTGGAAGTCTCACGTCAGTCTTGAGTAGTAGCTTGCAGCCTGGAGTTGGCACCGGTAAAGTCCTCCACCAGACGCCAGTGACACGATCGATACTTGGTGCAGTATCCGATTGAGAGGTGCTTACCCCGGTAATACCACAGTGGTCTTGGGACACATAGACCACTCTCAGTGGAGCGGCAGATGGGCTATTAGTGAGGCGATTGATGTATATTTCACCATCGATATCGGCATGATGTTCAGCAAGAGGAGCCGACGCTTGCAAGGCATAGGAACGGGCTTGGACTTTTGAGGAAAGCAAACGGGACCGGGTTAACGAAGCAGCATACTCTTGGACTATAGTCCCTCTTCGTGTGAACAGGACTCATCGCACTCTTCATACGTGACATGAAGCGGCTCGTCCTCAAAGCATCCGTATAGCTGGTACCGAAACTCTTTGGAGTTTGTGCCATCTTGCATCACTGCGCGAGGTCAGCAACGAGATTGGAGCGTAGACTAACCAAGCTTGATTGCCCACCAGCAACGAACTCGTCTTCCTGGCGTAGATTGAAGCAGCAAACGCCACATCGAGGAGAAAGACACAGGTCCATGTTAGAGCGACGGCATACGAGATATCCCTGTATAATATGTAGCGCGAAGAGAAGGTCGCACTTGAAATCAGTTCGGGCAATCGATAATAAGTAGACTACAAGCTGAGCAGCATGAACTAGGAAAGGGTAGCCAGTGATTGCCTTCAGAGCAATTAACGCGCAAAATCGTTTCACCGACCCTCATCACAAATGATTGCGCCAATAAAAGCGTTTCGTGAGAAGGATTGCCAGAATTGGACACGAAGTATTCTCGATATCGTAGCCAAGCACACTTTCGACTAGTCTGTCATCCATACGGTCGATATATTGCCCTGACATTGCTGACGCTATGCCAGGGCTTAAGACACAATAGATCTGTTGAGAGATGAGTATCCGTGTAAATGGAAAAGCAATTGTCCCGTAGGTCAACAGTTCAGTATCCATTACATCTGATTTCATTATCTCAGCATCCGGCTGAATACGGTTATTCTCCATGCATGGCGGGCACCTCTGGGTTGCATAATCATCCTCCAAGATAAGCCCATGCGGGGAAATTGACTTAAGGAGGAGTGACGTGGCATAAGGAAGTGAAGTAGAAAAAGGGAAACAGATTGCTATTGATGCGCTGGCAGCTCACCTGTCAGCGGGTTACTTGCGTCTTTGTGGACTCTTTTCGAGGCCTCATCGCAGCAACAAAGCAGCACTGTGAAGTCGAAGTGAGCTAAACTCGTAGCTTGGGGCCAGAAGAGTGTAGCTATAGGTTCTTGTAATTCTCGTTAAGACCATTCAAGCCGTCTGATACCGGATTTTATCAGGATCAAACGAGGGTTGAGTTCCTAGAGAGATATACCATGTTCATTTCCCATATGGGTACATGTTTTGTGATATAGACTATCCAGGGTGTGCGAGTTATCTTCTAGATACTCCTCGAAGCAAGAAACATCCATCCACTCAGCCCTCAGGGTGAAAGAAGAACCTCCTTTTGCCGTCCTTTTCCTGAAGACTGACATGAACATGCGCGCAAAAGTTATGACGCTCGCATTTCTTGTTCTCTAACCGGGAGGCCCCGTCACCGGAATGACAAACATCAATGAAACAGCGACGGCTGCTATCGTTCACTCTCTGCGAGAAGCTTTGTACGTTCTGGATTGCGCCCGGTTTCATGAGACACCATGCCATTTGACGCAGCGCAGGCTCGCCATATATCTCAGCAACGGGGTAGAATACCAAGTCCTGACACTCAAGCGCAGTTTTGGCGAATAATTGAGAGAGCTCATTGAGGGTGCCTGGTTGGATGTAGTTGAGAGAGCTCACTGAGGATGTCTGGCTGCGCAAGCCTTCGATCTTGGCAAGGGCGGTGTTGTGCTCTTGTTTCAAGTCTGACAGTTTTTTCTCTACTATTCCCAGTTGGTCGGCCTGTTGTTGAAGCTTGTGTGCTTTATGAAGAGCTGTATTGGCGACAGACGCGGAGTCACTTTTTGCCTTGGTGAGGTTGAGCACGTCGGCTTGGGATTTGGCAAGCTGGTCGTTGTCAGCTTTTAGTGTAGCTTCGTGTCTTGTTTTGGACGCACCGGCTTCTTCGGCGTGGACGGCAAACTGGAACGAAAAGAGTTAGACAGCAAGTTCTCTATGACATGTTGGGGTTACTGACTGTTGGAACATCTTGGAGCCTCTGTGAAAGCAGTTTCTCAACCCTTGTGGCCACTTTGACCTCGAGCTGTTGAATGGCTTTGTCGAGATCCCGAGATACAGAGTCTGCGATAGTTTTAGACTGTCCAACCGTGACCAGTTGTTCCATTTTCTTGTTGACCTCTTTCATGAGGGCTTCAAGCCCCGAAAGGCGGAAATGGTATTCGGCCTTTGCCATCGCCGCTTCTTTGTTGGTGCGCTCTGCATGCGCGATAACCCGTCTCAGGTGGTCCCATGCTGTTGCAGCTGCAGCTGGGCCAAGATGGCCTCCGGAAAGAAGATCGAGGATTGTTTGGGAGGATTCCATGATGTTTCAAGAGGCGGGTAAGAAGGTGGTTGTGTAGTTGGGTGGATCGTTTGCGGTTTGCCAAGTTTCTTGTTGAGTGATAGAAGTAAACACCATCGACGAACACAAAGGTTTGCACATGGTACTGAGGAGTCAAAAGAGGAAGAGTTAACGTCAGTCCGGAAGTTGAGGAGAAGGAGAAGTGGATTTCTAAACACGGTGAAGGCGTCACTGGTGAATGAGTCGCCTTACAACCCGCCCCCGGGCACTGTTAGCCAGCTGCCAAATACTTCTCGACGCCAGAATAACAGGGAGCCTACAACTCTTGCTTTCTATTATTTTGGCCAAAGCGTACATTTACGGTACTTAGCGCAGAACGAGATTTCGGCGGTAGGGACGCAGTGTATTTGAAGGACAAAGAGCACAGTATTGTTTGTGAAAGTGAGCGGAATGAAAGACATTAGAACTTGCCACGTGCAACTTTCTCCAAGATACGGGCCTGTTCCATCTAATAATGACCTTTCAATGGAAAGATATAGTCGAAAAGCATCCGGGGTCTCGTTTATGTGCCTGCATGATATTCATCAAGCTACTTTCGATACGATCTTCGCCACAACGGTCAATGGGGACTCTCGATCAGTTTCACCACTGGGGAAGGAGGGATGCACTGCACAGCTGAAGTACTGCAGCCTGGCTTTCATACGAATGGCGAGGTAGTGAGCCAAGGGCTTCACGGAAATTGCTCAGCGAATTGGCTACGCCTGGGTGTCTATGCTGTTGTTCCCGGAAGATGGACGCTGTATAGCTCTGGCCGGAAAGATATGTGCAATGTATGTGAAGAGGGGGTTGAGAACTTGAGGATTCGTTGTCTTTTCATTCATATAATTGCCCACAACGTCGGTGAGACCAAAGGCACTTCTCTCACATCTCCGCGGTCGATTTGTCTTTGAGTTGAAACTGTTGCTCACATCTCCACATCCTGTCTCCGTGCTAGACTATGCATCTGCTACCAAGATCTTCGGGACGAAACCCGACTGCCAGGCATCTCATTCCCTTGGGGGGGAGCTCTACGAGTATCCAGTTATATCCTGTATCATCCGTCTGTTTGGCCACTTCGCCCGGTTAAAGTGTCATCATTCTAGTGGTCTGTGACCAACAACACCCAATGTCGAAGGATTTCTAGATAACATGAAACAACCCCACTTTGGCAAACTTTTCAAGCTTCACTTTATGGTTGTCGTATGCTCTGCAGACTCCATCGTCATTGATTATCTGGTTCCAAAGCGTTCGTGTAATGGCAATTCCGCGACCAACACTCAAGTCAGAGCTCGAGATCGGCCGAAGGGGTGCGGCTGGCGCCTTAACGCCGTTGGATCCAGCTGCATCAAGGGCTCGGTAACTACTTTCGAGTGTTTTGCATGACGTCCTCCAAGGGTTCACCTAGAGAAGGATCGTGGGCGTTTCTTTTAGAAGTGCAGCACGAGGGAGGCTGTCGCGGTCGAGGCATACCCATTTAAATCCTTACGCTAAAACGAAACACACCCCTGCCGAGCGCGTGCTGCCGAGCGTATGTTTAACTGGCGCATACGATGGGAGTCTGTGCGATCTAGCTTTGCAAGGCAAGTTCAAGCATAATTCAGGATCGAGCCGATACTACGAGAAAGCATCACCGACCAACGTCGAGGCTGTAGATTGGGGACAAACTTATAAATCATGTTGGTGATTGCTTCGAAGGAGCGCTCCTTCAGTTGCCCCACGGACCGAGAGTGAGCTCAGCTTGGGCCTTGATTTCGGTCATGTTATGGGCCTTTTCCTGACCAGTTGTGACAATGATATTGGCTATATAATCTGCCGTGGTTCCCTTGGTTGAATTCAAATCCACAACCCTCACTGTACGCCAAACATCCAAAGCACAACTGTCACAATGGGTCGTTTGATTCAATCTTTGTTCCTCGCCTCTTCGGTGTTTCACTCTCTGAGCTCCGCTCTTCCTGCGCAAGGACACGACGCCTTGTCAGTCAGGGATGCTCAGGCGGCTCCTCCCGTTTGGCCTACCGACGCCTTCAAGCACCAAGATGATCGCGAGGTTATCGCATCGGCTGCTGGGGTTATCATCCCTTTCGTGAGTCGCCTCCCCGACATAACAGCCGAGGAGCCAGCTCCAACTGCCACTGCCACGGAGAGGTTCTTGGCTCCTATTAAGGGCGGTAACATGGAATGGGCCAAAATCGACTGCGAGAACGAAGGAGTCACAGACCACACGCTGTATGCACCAGAGAGGTGGAAGGCAGTTAAAGCGGATAAAGCGTGGAGCATGGTTACCGCCGTTTGGAAGGCGGATGTCCTTAATGGCAAGGCGCAGAAGCACTTTTCCAACAATGTAAGCTTCTGATTACGCCTCGATTTCGCTGGATAACAAACTGACCTTTATAGGTCTCCAACTACTTTCACGGCCCTCAGGACATGTACTGCGAGACATTCAGTGATGAGGGCAGTGGTTGTGAAGACCTCAACCTTCAATGTCCCTCTACCACTGCCCCTGGTGGTTACTTCATCCTCCACTCTTTTGAGAACTTGTTCTCTGTAAGTTTCAACTCCACCCCCACTAGCTTGGCCAGCACATTAATACACGTCAGTTGCACTCCAACATTTGGAGTGCTGTGGGTGAAGCTGTCATGGACAATGACATTGGCGCAATCGCCGAAGAGTTTGGCAAGATCCCTCCCAAGAAGGGCGGGCTTGCGGAAAACATTCTGATCGACATTGCTATGATTACTTGGGGTCTAGTTATGGGCCCAACTTGGAGCAAAGGTAAGGTTATTCTCTCACTTGAAGTCACGACGCTAACAATATGTTCTAGTCATTGGTCCCAAGTTTGCTGATGGTACCACAGCTTCTACAATCAAGGACACTACCAATGACATTGTCAAAAACTCCATGACACTCACCAAGGATATCCTCGGCGGTCGAGCGTAAGTTCCCCCGGATTTTCCGCAAGAATTCACTGACCATCCGTCACAGCAAGGATCAGCTTGGAGTCCAGAACGGCCTCACAGCTCAGATGCAGGCTCTCGTCGAGAACTGGAAGGACAGTGTCCTCGAGACTCAGAAGTTCATCTTCGGTGGCACCGACGATGGCATCAAGCAGCTCGGTGACTTGATCTCGGATGCGTCCATGTTTGGCGACGGCTGGCTCCTCGATCGCAAGGAGCATGCTATGGAGGTCAAGCGAGCCATCAACGCTTTCCTCATCCCCATGGCCTGGCAGTACTCTCCTGACGGCCTCTGGCCCTTCATTGCCGAGTCCGACGCCGCCTGCGATGAGGATCCCGGCTGGAACAACGAGGGCAGCTTCAGCACCCAGTTCCAGCACTGGATTGATAAGAAGACCCTGAAGAATGACCGGTTCTGCCACAAAGGTAGGTCATACTGGCTTCTTGCTGGTAGAGATGTGGGCAAGACCTGCACCAAAAAGTATGTAGAAGAAACCGCAACCTGTGGATGGTTCAAGTCCGTTCCCGGTTATGGCTCTCTGGTTGACAAGACGTTCACCGACATCTCGAACGAGAATCTCATCAGAGGGTAAGACAGCTTCCTTAGAGCCTGCTTCTTGTGGCCCGTCTCTCCGCGGCAAGATACTGATCATGACACAGATCCATCAACTCCAAGAAGGCGAACAAGGGTAAGAACGGCTTCAAGCTCGACATTGAAGATCCAAGCCGTGAAGTCCTTGAGAGTCTTGCGAACGAGGGCATTGAGGCCCCTGGCGTCTTCAAAATCCCGATCTGTTCCATGGAGGAGGCCATCAGGAACTACGAACGGTGGGCTGGTAACAACAAGAGCGACATGGACAACTTTCCCCTGCAACCCCTAGGTTGGCACTGTCGTTGGGTGACGAGTCTAGGACTTTGTGCCGTAGATGGTGGAGCACAATATACGCGGCTGTTCATTGTCTGTCCATTCATTTTATTCAAAACTATGTAACACTAAATATTTTGGTGCGGAACTTGTTCCCAAGTCTTGAAAATCTTCAAAGCCACGAGTTTGGTTGATCTAATGGCTTCAATGCACCCTGTGTGTGTTCATGATCCATAGGCTCGTATTGCCTTGTGTTCTTTGTTGTAACCTAACAGCAATGTAACCACCAGAATTGCAGGCTTCTGAGAACACTTTACTGTTGAATTCATCGCTGAGACCCGATTCAAGGTGTGGGCGTCGGTGATGATAATAAAAAAGACGAAAGGGGCGGGTAATACACCAAGATGTTGGAGTGCGGAGCTAAAACCTAATTCTCCAATGGACAGCCCCTGACTTGATGCGGGACATCGATGATGATTCGGACGCTTGGATATTCTAAACCTGGCCACGTTGGCCCTTGTGATTTGATTATAGGAATGATTTTCCGATGACAATCGCCTTAATAAGCGGAACAACGGTTCATTCTACAAGATGAGAAGATCGGCCGAAATGTTATAGCGAGCGTGGAAGTATTACGAATAAAGCCTACTCGTCATTTTCTAAACCTGCCACTCTCGGATATAGCGACGCGAATGCGCGGGGGAATCTCCTTATTCAGTAAGGTCTGACTTCCCCGGACCGTGCCCCACACGCTCCGAACCCCACTCGGGACCCCAAGAATAATGTCATCTACTACGTTGGGATGCGATGATCGACACTAATGGATCAACGGCGTCGAGGACTTGTAGCTAACTATTCTAGGTTGTTTGAATCACTGGGCCCTTAACTGCAATATGGTGTTAATCGCTCCAAATCAAACCCCCGAGCAGCACTTAAACGCTACTGTTCAGTTCATTGTTTCCAGGTCTCATGTTCGGTCTTTCAGACTAAATAGACTTTTTCAAGCCAACATACACATCAATGAACTACTCCAAGAAAATCATTGTCGTTACAGGCGCTGCCCATGGCCTCGGAAAAGGCGTGGCCTCAGCCTACGCCAGAGCCGGCGCCCGAGTCGTCCTGGCCGACATCAGCAACGAGCCTCAAGTAGCCACCGTTGAAGCGCTGCGCAGTGATGGACTGGAGGCGTATGCCTACCAGTGCGACGTTGGCAGCGACAAATCAGTGGCCGAGTTTGCTGTCAAGGTGCAAAGCGAGGTCGGCACTCCCGACATCATTCACAATAACGCGGTCATGATCCGCTCCGGAAGCATCGTTGATATAGAGCTTGACAGCCTTCGCCAGCAGCTCGAGGTCAACGTGATTGGCTACCTCCGGGTCATCAAGGCTTTCCTCCCGGACATGATAACGCGCGGCTCAGGATGGATTGTCAACACAGCGTCGCCAAACGGCCTTACACCCGCGCTGCCAGTCGCGGCCGAGCTTCTGTCCTACTGCATCTCCAAGTCAGCCGGCATATCTATGAGCCAGAGCATGGCGGTGACTCTCAAGCCCCACGGGATCGGCGTCAGCGTCGTCTACCCGGACCTCACGTACACAGATACGGTTCAGGAATTGAACGGAGCCGCGTCGAAGGCATTCCACGAAGGCTTTGCTACGTTTCTTAAAGAGCAGGGCAAGAGTGCTGACGTCGTTGGCCAAAGGATTGTGGATGAGGTCACAAAGCAGAAGTTTTTTGTCAATGTCTATCCCGGTTTCGAAAAGGTGTTGACGGATTGGGCGGAACAGGGGATGGATCCTCTTGGCCGCTATGACCAGACCGTTTGAGGCACTAGCGTGGTGGTTTGCTCAGGTCGACTCTTGTTGGGTTACATCGGCCGTATCGCTCCATCTGCTAGTATATAGCATATATAATAAAGTTCAATAAGTTATACTTGGAGAAAGTCATCTAAATCCGCCACTCTGTAGGAGAAACTTCTGTCCAGATGACATTTCGCTCTCTGCGATCGATGTAGACTTACTCTAAAGCTTTAGAACTAGGCAGTAGTGACATAGGCAGCGGTTATCCAGCATTGTCATGATAAAAGCAAACTTCATATTTCATTCTTTCCTAACTATCTCTCACTATCTCTCACAGCCGCGGTGAACTCCTCTCCACAAAAAGCTCGTCGAAGCTCATTCCCCAATCTTCCATGACACTCTTGGCCACGGGCCGGCCGCCACCCCAGACTCCGCCACCCGGATGCATAAAAGGGCCGGCGAGATAGAGGCCATCTACCCCGGGAACGCGGTACTGCGCGAGAGCTGCAGTGGGACGGTTGGTGCCCATCTGGTCTCCGCCCATGGATATGCCACAGATATCACCTCGCTGGAAGCTCTGACTATCGGACTCATGGTCGTGGGGTGTAACAACGTGGTAGGAGCGGATAGAGTCAGGCGTGAAGCCTTCAAGATACTGAGATGCGTAGGTGAAGACGCGCTGCGCGAGATCATCCTTGATGGTATCCCATCCGTCCCATCCCACGCCTTCCAGCTCAGGCTTTAACATGACGACGCAGTGCAGGAGAGATTTCCCTGGTGGGCATCGTGTGGGATCGCTGCCAGATGTGCACGACAGTCCCATCATTATTTTTTCGGGTATCTTGCCAAGGGACATGTCATCGTAGCTCTGAAGCAGGTCTTTCATGCTGGCGGGGCAGACGGTGTTCATCACAGCCCGGCTGGCTAGCTCGCCTGCCCTGTAGTTGAGAGGCCGTTCCAGCGCGGCGTGGATAACAAAGAGGGTGAACTCTGAAGTGCGAGTCGCCTTGGCCGCGGCGATGATGGATGGGTCCACTCCGTCGACAAACTGGCCCAGCAGGTGAGGGTGAATCATGCCGATGACAGCTTTCTTCGCCCTAATCTCACCAGCGCGGGTCCGGACTCCGACGGCGCGTCCTCCCTCGGTGACAATCTTGGTGACTTCGGTGTCAAGTCGGACCTCTCCTCCATGGGCCTCGAGGCAGCGGATGACCGCGGCGGTGAATGCGGAGCCGCCGCCTTCGGGGACACGCAGGCCGTACTTTTCCAGGAGGCCGAAGGCGAGATATCCCATCAGGCCGGTACCCTTGGTCCTGGGATGCGCCAGCTGGATCTCAGTCACGAAACGCAGCAGGGCGACTTTAAGAGCCTCCTCGGTGAACCACTTGTCGATTATGTCCATCGTTGACGATGCAGATGCGAAGCCAATCTCGGCGAGGACTTCTTTGTCTTGGATTGCGGCAAAGGCGGCGTCACTGGGAGGCTCATACATGCTGGGCAATAAAGCGTTACAGATGCGGACTGCCAGATCTACGAAGCGGCTGTATGTCTCTGCGTCCTTTTGCGAGAACTGCGAGATGGCCTCGACTGAGCGCTGTCGATCCTGGTACAGGGGGAGAGCTCGATCAGGCATGACGATAGCATAGGCGGGATCCAGGGCAATGTACTTGAGGCCATACTTGGACAGCAGGCCCAGCTCGTCGTTGGTGATGAGAGGATTGCCGAGGATCATCTGGTGTATGGCACTGTGACGCTCGCTGACATAGCCCTGCTCGGCCATGTTGAGGCTGGCCACGCCGCCGCCGGGATACGATGCGCGCTCGAGAACGAGGACCTTCTTGCCGGCGACGGCGAGGTAGGCGGCCGCAAGCAAGCCATTGTGACCCGAACCAACGGTTATAACGTCCCACTCAGTACTCTCGGGCTCCGAGGCAGTAAGCCTGCCCAGCTTGGAGAAGTCTGATGTGGCGGTGGTCATGGTCACTTTGCAGGGAGACAGAGTGGAAGAAGAGAGAATGTTTCGGTTTGATGAAGGGAGTAAAGATTCCAAAAGATGTAGTATTTTCAAAGTCCTCGGAGGCGCTGAGCTGCCCGGTTCAGTAAGTGTATAAGAGGGCTGATAAGACGGAGAGAGAGGCGTTTGATGAAAGCGGTCCAGATTAAATATAAGACAGATGTACAAGTAGAATCAATGCCTTTTCGGAGAGATACGGATGATCCAGGTGTGAATATTCGGCAGGATGAGTACTTGACGTGGGGGAGTCGGAGCCGAGGGTTTACTCAGCTTCTGGGGTGACGGGAGACTTCTCATTGTCCGATTCCGCGGCCCTTATTCATCGGGGGCTCCAATACTCCACTCTCCCGCGAGCCCATGACTAGCGCTGCAGATGGCGGCCCGTAATTGCGGAGGGAGATAATGCGGGGTTACAGGGCTTATCCTAGCCGGTGTTCATTGCCGGCTCCGTACTACGCAGGAGACTACTGCTAAGTTAGATAACTAAATAAGAGATCAGGTTATCTCTCGCTTCACGACTCACCGTTCCCCCACAACCTCCGACCTCATTCCTGCTTCTCGGACCACCAGATCGCCAACACTCCTGGAGCCTCTTCGGCACCACATAGACTATCGATTCGGGCTCCGATCCTCACCATAGCGTCGTCCCACCGGGGAAATCGGTGTTACCAGAGGTGGCCAAGGCTATGAGCACGATGACCAAGTGTTCCCTCTGCTCCGCCGAGTTTCAGCGGACTGAGCACCTCAATCGACACATGATCCGCCATTTGGGCCTTCGCCCGTTTCATTGCTCCGTCTGTGGTGCCCGCTTCGCTCGCAGGTAAAAGATCCCCCTCCCCGCCTCGGCCCCATAATGACATAGACCCTTGCACCTGCGAGGAGCAATATCTGTCACACCTCGGCGGGACAGAATCGGACTTGTCAAGCGCCACATTCGGCGTGGTGGGGGCCGGTGACCCGTCCATCGTCTTCCGGGGTTTTCAGACTCTCCGTCGAGAGCTCGCTTCTGACTAGTTCCTACTAGTGGTTGCCATTTGCTAATGATGTCCTAGTGACTCCTTGAGACGTCATGAGAAAGGCCACCATGAACTGCCTTCTTCAGAGCCAGAAGGCAGCTCGAGGCCTCGAAGGAACTGTGCCCCCCGGGCTTGTGAAGCGTGTGCTCGCTCCAAGCAGCGTTGTGACGGCAAGCTCCCATGTGTCCGCTGCGCGTCCAAGCACCAGCAATGCATCTTTGTTTCCAAAGACGGACGCCAGAGCAACTCCACCCTGGTCGACCCGGACCCTCTTGATAATGCACCTCAAGACACTGCGTCCACGCCCTCTGGATCATCGCTGCTGTTGACGGACCAGGACTCGGCTGCATGGTCGGCTGCTGCTGAAGATTACCTCTGGCCACTGGACGAAAGTTGCCTCCAGCTGGGAGAGATGACTCGGACAGGCGTTGGGCCTCGGACAAGAAGTGTAGGCGACCCTTGGGGCGCAGGTCAAGAGGGCTATCGCGGTGATGTGCCCTTGTCGTCTGCAGCAGCCGCCTTTTGTGATGACCAGCCACTACAGCCAGTATCCTTTGCACCAAACATGAACTACGACGGCAGCGATCACAGTCTCTGTTTACCTGGGATGACGGATGAGCCAAGCCTATCTTTGGTGCCCGGTGCGCTGTCGATGGCGACATGGATGCCCACGAGAGATTTCGCCAACCCGCACGACCGAGTAGATAGGACAGAGTTTACGGGTCCAGTGGGTAGGAGCTCTCAGAATCCAGGTAGACAGTCGGGGCCTCCCTCTCCAATGCGAGAGACGGACGCCTGGCATCTTGAGGACTTTGGACATGTGCCTCATATCTCTCAAACTGTCTACGACGAGATGCAGAGTCAGTTCACTAGAATCAACGCCCAGGATTGCCTCTGGAAGCCGTTTACAACAATGTCATTTCCGCCCTGGAGATCAATCAACGTCTTTATCCAGTCGTACTTTGAGTTTTTTCATCCCTGTTTTCCAATGCTACACCAGCCTACATTCCACACGGGACCAGAGGGAGCACACTGGCTGCTAGCTCTGGCCGTCGCAACTACTGGCTGTCGATTCTCACTTCTATCCTCATCAGGGACGTTGCACCTAATGCAGGAGCTGCTGCGTCGAGCAACCAACAGCGCTGTGAGCAGTGCTCGGTCCTTTTGTCTTCCCACGATGCTATAGATATCACCTGCTAATACAAAGCTGCTAGATAAGCCATGAGTCGGAAGTGGTTTCTGAGATGTGGTTCGCCCAAGCCGTCGTCCTGAACCAGATCGGATTGTTGTTCTCGAGCCGCCCGGCGTATTCGGACTTGGCTGAGAGCAACGTGTCTCTCATCGCAACTTTGTGCAGGAAGCTAAACCCACTGCCCGATTTGAAATACTACTCCAACCAAGATTTAAACGTGAGCCAGCAGTCATATCTGGCGCAAAAAGATTGGAGAGGCTGGGTTGCTGAGGAGAGCAGACGGAGGGTGGCTTATTGTTGTTGGGTGGGTACTGGTCTACGAGTCTGAGTTTGAGATTTTGTACTTTGGCCAAACAAATGCTTCTCTCTGCCTCCTATCCCAAGATTCTGTGTTCCGCTAACGAGGTCATCTAGCTCGTGGACTGCCAGGCCAGCACATTTTTTGGGTTTCCTGCCGTGATACCCATCGACACCCTGCGCCTCCCTATGCCATGCGACGATGGGATATGGGAAGCCGACACTGAGGAGCGGTGGTTTAGAGAGAATATAACGAAGCAGAAGCAGCCAGGTAAATACTCAAATCTCCACTGCCTTGGCCAACCGTAGCGGGCAATTGCTCACAAGGGAAAAAAATAAAAGGCTGCGACGACGTCAAGCATCTCCGGCACGAGCTAGAGAGCTTCTACGCGCGGAGGAAGCGCCCCCCAGGCATGGGCTCCTTCAACGCCTTGCTCTTAACGTATGGCATAGCCCGCGATGACAAGGATCACGTTGAGAAATGTCACTACTTGGACTTGATCCGACCCGACGAGAGTCATGTTAGGCCATCAGCGACCCTAGACTGGCTCATACTCCAGCAGAACCATGTGCTCAGCATCCTCACGAGACTGCCCCTCAGGAAGCTCTGGGCCTTTTCAGGCTGGCGTGTGACGCTCGCTGAACAGAGGCAGGCAGAAGTTACTCTCCGAGACTGGGTCATGGGCGGCACTGCGGACACAAAACTCGTCTTGTACCACGCGGCCAAAGCGTACAGCTGCATACGGAACAACCGCACGCACGGTCAGCACGAACACATAGCCATTCTGCTAGCGACCTTGGCCATATGGATCTTCATGTCGCAGGAACGTGATGAGACCGGCGCAAGCGGCTCTTACACAAGTGACCGCAGTTCGCCTGTGACGCGCGCGGCAATGGGGGCTGGAGCTTCCGACGAGGCTAAGCATCTACGCCTAGACAAAGTGGTCGACCCAGATTTGCTGGCAGAGTGGGCATCTGGACAGGTATCGGTGCGGCCATATCTGGCTGGGATAGGCACCCTCGATGATCGGGGAGCGCCTCGGCGGCTGATTCAGGAGAGCGCCAGACTGTTGCTGACGTCGACGGCGTGGTGTCTGGGGAAGTCGGTCAGTCCAATTCTCAAGGCGCATTATAGGTTCAAAACTGGGGACACGAGTGTTGAATGAAGCATGGCTTGGCTAAGCGGGAAATATTGTTGATATTTGTCTCTAGACGGTGTAAGATGATGGTGTAAAATTACGAAACCGATATGTAAGTTGTAGTAGCAACATCATTCGTCGCGAGGCATTGATATACAATTTATTAAAGGTAGCGTCATTGTATGCAAGCCGGTGTATCTTGGCCAAATTATTGTTTCAAAGAGCCTCCATAAATGTCGAGATAAGTTGGGTATCTTCGATCTTATGTAGAGTTTAGTCGGATGTTGATGTAGATGTACTAGATGATAAGAAGGGAGTCAGTCGTGTCTCACAAATCAGACTGATCCGTTCATTCTGTTTAGCGTTTAGTATGAGTGTAATAAGTATCACCAGCTGTTCTAGACTACTACTAGTTGCAAAGATGTGAAAGATTGTCAATTTGATGCGATCACTAACGTACTAGCTAAAATAGTCCACCTTGTGCTCTCGGATCACTGCCCCTTGACCTTCGCAAATTAAACAGTTGTATCTTTCTTCACGACGACATGTTCGTCTCCAACGACCACAACAGACTTGCCTAGGTCGAACGCTGCAGGCAGCGAAGTGAGTGTCGCATAATGCTCTTCGTCATCCAGGAAACGAGCGGCAGCGTCCTTGCTTGGGAACCAATACTGCTCCAACGCCACTATCCTCGACCAGTCGCCCGCTTCAAAGGGGGTGTCGGCGAAGAAGGGCTTCCCTTCTTTGCCCCCAAGAACACGACGGTTCATCACGTACCGAAGCACGTCTGTCCCGGCAAACGCCTCGCGGATGTCCGAGGCACGCTTCACCAGCACTTCCTTCACGTGCTCGTCGTCCAAAGATGACGACGATCCAGCAAGCATGACACCCAGCATGCCACCGTCGGTGCGCCCCTCGAATGAGACGGGATCAAACATGACATCAACATACGCCTTGCTCAGGATGCCGAGTGTGTCCGACTCCTCGACAAAGACATGGCTACCAGCAGAGGCGCGGTAATCTGGATGCTTGAAGCTACCGTGAAGTGCTTCCAGGCTTGTCCAGGCCAGCGTCGTGAGGCAGTCCCAGCTACTGTCGGTTACTCCCCTGACGCGCTCGAGGCCACGACCCTCAGCCCGGGGACAGGCAACCAACTGGGTATAGTTGCGGAGAATCGGGACAACAGAGGCGATATGGCGGGTCATATTCGCATGTATCTTGGTGTACTCGTCGAGGAATCTGTCGTCGGACCAGCCGGTAACCCGACGAGCCACGACCGACATCTTGACGGGGCCGTTCTCACGAAGATAGGAAGTCTCGCTCGACGGAATGACGGGTAGCTGGAGATGAGAGTCGTATTTGCCGCCAAAGTGAAGCACAGCAGTGCCCTTGTTGACGGTCTCGGGATGGCGTGCGATGGGCGCTCCGGGAGGGTAGTCGCCATAGTCGTGGCCAGACACAACGAGGACGAGGGTCTCTTCCGGCCGAAGCCGACATGAAGTAGGCTGGATCTCAACTTCAACTGGAACCACTTCGCCCGGAGTCAAAGGCTTGAGATCTCGTTGGTGTGAGTGGTACGGCTGCCAGGGCGTTGACTTGGACTCGTCAAGCTCACGGCGCGAGACACGCAGCCACCCAAAGGCAACGGGACCCGTGTCAACAATCGTCAGCCATGGAAAGTGGACATCTTTGCCCTCCTTGTCCCGCTTCCGCAGCGTGACGAACAAGTCCAAGTTGTCGCCCCCCTGGACCTCGACCCAGAGCTTCAGCTTCGCGTGGCCCGCAAACTCGAAAGGCTCACGAGTAGGGAGCAGAAACTCCACCTCTCCAGTCTTTGCTTCAAACGAGATGCTCTGGGTTGAGGGCTGGGCTACACGACTCAGCGCGCGACTGGGCGTGGGGAAGAACTTTGTATACTCCGTCTCGGCGATGGGGAATTGGTCTGCGTGCAGCCACTCGCCAACGTAAAACTTCTCGCGCATGGCGTACCGGACTTTAGGCCAGAATTGGACTTCGGTCTTCTTGTCGAGTAGGTAAGTGTCCAAGAATGCTTTCTGGCGCGTGAGCGACTCTTCCGTGACGGCCCACTCCCATCTGCGTACGTAACCCCGCATCATTAGCTTTCGTGGCGTACAGTGTCTTTGACTTTCTCCGCTTACTTCTGATACTGGTGGATCTCCAGATACTTCTCTTTGGACTGGATCTGGTAAAAGCCATTGAGGGTTCCGCGGGTGTGAATGCCGTGGTCGCCCCAGCTACTGATTATGTACGCTGGGCACACAATCTTTTCAAGGGCTGGAATCTTGCTCTGCCAATAGGCGTCAAAGTATGGATGGTTCTGGTAGCCATAGGTAGTGTCATCCACTTCGTTTCTTCCCCAGTGGAAGAACATCGGATATCTGTGTCTAGTGTAAGAAGGAGTATCGAGATAAGGGGTATCTACACTACTTACAAACCGTTGAACTGAGTCTCGGGGACTCCACCCTTAAAAGCCATTTCACGATATATGTCTGTCATGCCGTCGATGGGCACGATCGCCTATGTTCAAAAGAAAGTCAGACCTAGGCATTGAGAATAGGAGGCTCAGGCCAGCAAAGTTCGACATACCGCGAGAGATGGGGGCTGTTCAGCAGCGACCAGCCACGCAAGCATAGCATACCCGCTTGCACCATAAAGTGCGACTTTACCGTTTGACCACTCCTGGCTAGCGAGCCATTCGACAAGGTCGTAACCTATAGGCGATCACGTTAGTCGCTTCCTCCTTTAATGCCATCCGGAGTTGGAGTCATTAGGTCGACTGCGCAGCTATTTATCGGAATTGAAAGGGTCAAACTTGCCGTCCAAGCCCACATCGCGTGAGTAATAGCCCTTGTCTCCATTGGACTTGAACGACCCTCTAGCATCGATAGTGGCAACGATATACCCCCGCGCACACCACCAGAGCGGGTCAGCAGCTTCGAAGAGGTACTGCTTGGAGATCCGAGCCGTATCGAAGCCGGCAGACGGTGGGAAGATGGCAATGTCAGTGCCCCCGTCCTTGCCGTACACTGAATAGTTGAATATAACGGGAAGCTTCTCGTTCAGGCGGGCCTGCGGGCGATGAACGTTGCCTCGCAGGATGGTGCCGTCGCGAACCGGGATGGGAACATCGAGATGGGCCAGGAGGGGGCCATCGATGACATCCCTACGTCTCGCAGCTCCAACGCCTCGAAGAGCGGGATCCTCAGCTACGGGTGAGATTTGTTAGTGAATCGCAGGAGGTGAACTTTTGGGAATAACAGAACAGCTGAGTTGACTTTGCCAGAGGAATTGGAAGGCATCATTGGTATAGACAAACGAACCTTTGATATATTTTCCAAGTCTGCGGGACTTGGCTAACTCCGCCTTGGTCGTTTCCACGTCCGCCGCGGTCAGCTTCTGCAGTGAAGAATTGTCGACTAACATGATGCTTTTGACAGGTCTGGTTCGAGGTGTAACTCTGGTCAAACAGCTTTAAATTCCAAGTCAACCTGAATGGACTTGCTTTCTTCTACAAGAACTACCTACCAGAGACGGCCTATTTAACCCTTCGACGTAGATTCCAGACGGCTTTCAACATCTCCCAACTCCCGGCTGGAATGCCGAGAGCTGCAGACTGAAGCCATTGACACGAGACACGAACAGCGGTAGTACGTACACAGCTATGTCAACCATCGGAGAGTGTGGGGGTGGGGTGCGGAGTGCGGAGTGTCTTATTTAGTGTGGAGAGCTGATTTGACGTGCATAATGCGAGGGAACTAGACCAAGGAAATGCCAACGGCTTCAATATCGCCCCAATGATAGCCGACTATCCGGTCCAGGGTTCTGGCTGGATTGGGCAACGAACATCGTTCTGTTCTTGAAGGCTTAGACTGTGATGTCACTGGAGTACCGTATCGCCCTCTGTGACTTGGTTTTACCCGGGTCACAGGCTCACTCGGATCAACGATGATGTTGGCTGGCAACCAGTCGTCTCAACCCAGGTCTGAAAATAGGAACACTGTTTCAGCCAGCACTTTCCCATATTCAGTAATGGGACTTAGCAACTCCTCATTTCCCTGCCCTGTAGGCTGTGGCACAAGATGGTAGTAACATAAAACAAAACCACGATATTTGTGCAGTTTTACCCAAGTAATGAAGGCCACGCACTAAAATCGGATTTTAAAATAGAATAGGACAATTTAATTATTTCCCTGTAACCGTCGCTGTAGATCCCGGTTCGTCTGTCTTATGGCAAGCCCCGGGAGGCACACATTCACGCTAGAGGACAATGAGTCAGTCACAGAAACAACCAAGCGCCTCCTACCTATGGATAATGCATCGAGACATGATACTCAAGGGTCAGGATCCGAGGTTAACTTGGCCTTCGAGGTTGATGATACCTGTTCGAAACAGTTCACCATCGGCTGGATCTGCCCAACTTCCCCGGATTGCACAGCCGCGGCAGCCGCCATGTCTGGGGACGCTCGCCTAGTTATGCGGGCCGGCGATGTAAACATATATCTCGGAGGGGGAATTAGTCGTCACTGGGTCGCCGTTGGAACTCAGCACCCACATAGAGCAAGATGCAGCTTCGTATTTGGCTCGCTGTATGAAAGGATCTTTCGATTGCATCTAGGACTTCGTAGTGGTTAGTAAAGCGGGTGGTGCGTACATTGGTACAGAATCGGCCGAAACCGCCAGCCAGTCGTTCACGGCGACGTGGTTATAAGCACGGTTATAAATTAGTTCAAGTGTTTTTAAACCTAGTTATACTAATATTAATACTAATTTTTATTTTTATTTTCAATACTACTACTAAACTAATACTGGATGCCTTATACTAATATTAAGTATATACTAATAATCTTTAGTTATTAAATTAGTAACTGAAATACTATTAGTATTTTTTATTACCCTGCCTCTATAGGGTCCCTTTCTATATATCCTCGCAATAACTGCTCGTTTTACTAGACTGCCAGGTGAATCTGGTCTAGAACCCGTGAGATTTCGCTTGATAAGGATCTATACCCGTTATCAGCCAGCCTCTTTAAGTCAACTATCAACTGAAGGATATCTATATCCAGTTAAGGGCTGAACTGTGTAGTCATGTCATTTTACGTGACAACTATACTGTCGGAGTTGCGAGGTCTATCAGCCTACTTGTAAGTCTATTCTTACAACGTTGCCTTTCAGCTGCTGATGACAGTCCTTGTTATTGACGACATGTTGCTTGTTAGTAGTGTGGTTGTTGTTAAGGCCCATTGACACACGGGTGGAAGAGCAGGCAGATTTTGTAGCTAGAACAACCTCTCGTGATGCATTAGGTATGAGTCTTCCCTGCGGCAAGCTAGGAAGCCTAAAAATTAGGTCATTGCGTAAGCATTGGGTTATAATGCTTGAAGTGTGGAAAAAAACAGTGTCCTTTTTAATCGTGGAAGCACCTTGCCTTTGAGAGAGCAACGAGCAGTTTACATAGTTGCCTTTCAGCAAGACCCATTTTCTGAGCCCAGCTCGTCGAGAGAAATGCCGGAGACTCCATCTACAATCCCAGCGATTGTCTCGGGCAACGCCCACAGCACCTTGTATAAAGCGCAATCCAATCCAGCGCAGCACCGATGCTCGCGGTCCTCACTGAGCCTCTTGATCCGATTCTGCAGCGCCGAAATGGTGTACGTCTTGAATGGCTGCACGGTCGGCCATAGCTGATGCCTTTCCAAGCACCTAAAGTAGGCAGCAATACGGGACTCGAGTGTACAAACTGATTCATGCAGTTTTCCAACATGGCACACGCCGCAATCTCTTGTTTCGGTTTTGATCCAGCGATGGCAGTTGGAGCAGGTTCTCCCCTCCATAGGGTGCTTTTCTGCGTATCCTCGCAACAACCGCTCGTTGTACTGGACTGCCAGGTGAATCTGGTCTAGAACCCGTGAGATTTCGCTTGATAAGGCATCTGAGACTGGTTAGCTAACTTGTAGAGCAGTAGAAACTTGGCGTCGAACCTTTGATTTCATATGGCAAAGCGGCAGTCGCCTCGGTTTTGGACCACTCCGCTTCAAATCCTAGAGTAAGATGCGGCACAGCCCCTTTCGATACAGTCTCGAGACATGCTGCCGACCTGAAGGACCAAGCTGCTGTGAGCAGCAGCCCAATCTCTTGGGGGTCAGACACGGCTTTGATCTCAGAGAGCCATATCGAGATCCATGGTTGTAACGCTGCGTTGCATCTATACTTATCGCTATGTTGTGCGACAGCAGAGAGCTCAGCGGGTGTCAATTTCTCAAATCTCTTGTGAAATTTGAAGTGCAAAATAGATAGAATTGTCTCCATTGCCTCTGGGTCATCTTCCTGGAGGATTATCTCAGGGCAATCTCCTTGCCGGACTGATGCACCTTCCTTGAAACCAGAGCCAAAAAGGGCCTCGAAGTAGGGCGAAGCGGCACTGAGGATGGTAGACGAAACGAGACATTTGACGGTCTTTTTCGTTGGGTGGCGGACAACGAGGACGGCATCTCCATTTGTGTACAGCTGTATCACTGAGGGCTCATGCTTTGCCATGCTTCTCGAATCATTTGTCGCTTGCGGTTGGGGATCCATGGGAATGCTGTTTGATCGATCTGGTCCTGAGGCCTATGTAAATTGCTTGTTGCTCTCTCAAAGGCAAGGTGCTTCCACGATAATAAAGAACACTGTTCTGGTCCTGAGGCTGAGGCAATCTACGAAGCAAAATCGATAAAAATGACGGTAAATTAATTTGCGTTCAAATTGGGTTCGGAAGTCGTTATATATGCTAACGTCAAGCCGCTCCTGCATTCTACGTCCTATTGCGTACTGAAGCCGAAGGAAGTTGCCCCTGGGCTCCAGAATAGCGGTCAAGTGACGCTTTCATGACTCAGAGCCCGGGAATTTAATTCTGCAATGTAAAGGTCGACATAAAAAGGGTGTACATTTGTTGCGCGTGGCTTCACCAGAGGCGTGTAAGTTTTCGATGTTAGGGTAGCGTCTGGAACGTACCACAGCCAATGAAAGGAAGGCTGAGAAAACATTCTCTTTCGCAATCACCCATCAATGCAGTATCCAGACTTACATCGTTTCTTAAGGATTGATTACGAACCATGTAGTGGGAGGGTTCATCCACAGGCAGCAAATTTGGAAGGTAAGCTATTTTAAACAGGTTGCGGAGGCACAACTTGGATGCCATCGCAGATGGTGTAAGTTGAACTATGATTTTCGATAAAAAAAACATCGAGATTTACTAACAGATTTCAATTGCATACTAGTATCTAAAAGAAACAGAGACTTTCTCGTCCTTTCTTATGAATTTAATATCTAAGCTTTAAGCAGACCGTTGCAGGGTAATTGAGCCTGGGAGAGGGGTGCACGTGACTGTCACAGCCGTAACAATCCCAATCCTTGACTCCGCATTGGGTGGGGAAGTCTTAGCCCCACCAAGATTTTTCTGTGATGCTTCGTTTTGGAGGGGCAAAGATCGATATCTAGCTTCAACTTTCAAGATCCAATCCCTGTCGACTTCTTGCGAAAGCCTTTGCAAGACTTTTCCATCGGGAAACCACAAAGATCCTCGAAGACCTTCGACTGATATCACCGACTGACAAAAGAGCGAACCTCGCGACACAACAGTCATCATGGCGACCATGACCATGACCGCGACGGCGGTGCCGACCAAGAAGAAGACCGATATGGCGCCCGAGAGCGAGCGATTCTTGCGATGTTGCGCCGATGTAGCAAACGCCCTTATTGAGGATCATGAGGCCTACAAAGCTGGTCGCACCACGCGCGACATCAACCTCAACACTCTGCGCAACAAGCTTGCCAAGAAGCACAAACTCACCAACATCCCTTCTTTGACCGCCATCATCGCCTCGATTCCCGAGCACTATAAGAAATACATCCTCCCGAAGCTCATCGCGAAGCCCATCCGCACGTCTTCTGGCATCGCTGTCGTTGCCGTCATGTGCAAGCCCCATCGATGCCCTCATATCGCCTACACCGGTAACATCTGCGTCTACTGCCCTGGTGGCCCCGACTCGGATTTCGAGTACAGTACACAGTCATATACCGGATACGAGCCGACTTCGATGCGAGCCATTCGCGCGCGTTACGATCCCTTTGAGCAGGCACGAGGGCGAGTTGACCAGCTCAAGTCACTTGGCCACTCTGTAGACAAGGTCGAATACATTATTATGGGAGGCACTTTTATGTCGCTACCTGAGTCATACCGCGAGGAGTTTATCGCGCAGCTTCACAACGCACTGAGTGGCTACCAGACGAACAACGTTGATGAAGCGGTCGAGGCTGGCGAAATGAGCAACGTCAAGTGTGTCGGCATTACTATCGAGACACGCCCCGACTACTGTCTACAGCCTCACCTTACCGATATGCTGCGATACGGCTGCACACGCTTGGAAGTCGGAGTTCAGTCACTGTACGAGGACGTGGCGCGGGACACAAATCGAGGTCACACTGTTGCATCTGTTGCAGAGACATTTTGTCTCGCCAAGGATGCCGGTTACAAGGTCGTTAGCCACATGATGCCCGACTTGCCAAACGTCGGCATGGAGCGTGATATCGATCAATTCCGGGAGTACTTTGAGAGCCCCGCCTTCAGAACAGACGGTCTCAAGATCTACCCGACTCTTGTCATCCGAGGCACCGGTCTATATGAGCTGTGGCGAACAGGCCGGTACCAGAACTACACCCCCAATGAGCTGATCGACCTTGTGGCCAGGATTATGGCTTTGATCCCACCTTGGACACGAATCTACCGAGTTCAGCGAGATATCCCTATGCCTCTGGTCACCTCGGGAGTAGAGAACGGAAACCTTCGTGAGCTGGCACTGGCTCGCATGAAGGATTTTGGAACAACTTGCCGAGATGTACGGACGCGAGAAGTAGGAGTCAACGAGATCAAGAACAAGATCCGCCCCAACCAGATCGAGCTTGTTCGGAGAGACTACACGGCAAACGGTGGCTGGGAGACCTTCCTCGCCTACGAAGATCCCAAGCAGGACATTCTGGTGGCTCTGCTGCGATTGCGAAAGTGCACGGAAAAGTACACTTACCGGGAGGAGCTGATCGGCCAGCCCACGAGTATGGTGCGAGAGCTTCACGTATATGGCACAGCGGTGCCCGTCCACGCCCGCGACCCTCGCAAGTTCCAGCACCAGGGCTTCGGCACGCTGCTGATGGAGGAGGCGGAGAGGATTGCGCGGGAGGAGCACGGCAGCGACAAGATCAGCGTCATCTCTGGTGTTGGTGTGCGAAGCTACTACCAGAAACTCGGCTTCTGGCTGGATGGACCTTATATGAGCAAGTGGCTCGATGGTCGAGAGGGACCTCAGTGATGACCGACGGTGAAGAGCATGGGTCGGCAAGATTTGGAAGTAACGTACGGTAGGGGTCGTATTTCGTAGACAAGGCGCAATGGAGAACCGGATATCATAAGGTCTAGGGCTTGCATTTAAATAAGACATGGAATGTAGAACTTGTAACGAAAGACGAATTGAAACCATTGGAGAGCTTCAATCAAAGCGGAGAGTTGCTTCATGACTACCGACTAAGCCTCAATGTACGCGCCTGCTCATTGGACCAATCCGCTTAGTCATGCGCTCAACGGCCTTGCTCACCTGGCTTCACTTCTCACTATCTCGAACTTCACCCACTATGAGTCGCTCAACGCCATGAACCTCGGTCGCCATGACGTTCCGGACTCTTCTACCGGTATCCTCCCGGTGATACCTCCCGATGCGCTGCCGGAGCGGGATCCCCGGAGCAATGCCGCAACCGCCGCCTCAGCCGCGGGCGTTCGCGCCTTGAGCGCTCAAGTCGTCGCCTTTTACTTCCGAGCCCCGGCCAAGGCCTTCTTCCGCACGCGCGTGGATTATCTCGCGTACGCCAGAATAGTCCACCAGGCGCAGACGCAAATGCTCATGAAGGCGGCGGCGAACGATGCCTCTGCCTCGCGCCTTACGACGCTTCTCCGCCAGAGCTGGCTGCTGCTGAGAGGCACGACTCCGGGTGTATTGACGTCGGCCATCAAGCATCAGGGATGGAGCATCGTGCCTCATCAGATTCTACCGCCGCTCATCGCCAATATCGGCGTTGGTGCGGTGCTGTACACGAGTTACCTCTCGATCCTTGCAGGCTTGCACGAGGAGAGCGGAAAAGCCCGGAAGCGAGTCTACCCGCCGCCTCAGCCAGTGCACACTTTTACGGCAGGCTTGCTCGCTGGTGGGCTGCAGAGTGTCCTAGCAGCGCCGCTAGATGCCCTCCAAGCGCGCTACGACCATCGCGATCTCATGCCCAACGATGGCAGCGGCAAGCCCCGGAGCATGTGGACCTTTGGCTCTCAAAAGCTCCGCGAGATAGGCCTGAGAGGGATCTTTGCCGGATGGGGGCTGTCGCTCACAAAGGACAGTCTCGGGAGTGCCATCTTCTTCAGCACTTTTGAGTACGTCAAAGCCCAGGGCTACTACCGATTCGTCACCTGGTACTATGGCGGCCTTGCCGAGGACATTGTCGATGTGCTGGCAATGAAGCGCCCGGCTCAGCAGCGCAGCGACGAAGAGATCAAGCTCATCCGCCCGCACTACACCCTCGAGCCCATGTTCCTGCTCCTAGCCGGCATCAGCGCCTCATTCTCCCAGCAGGTCCTCCTCCACCCGCTGACGCACTTCCAAGTGAAGCACTGGGACCACCTGGAGGAGCTCGACGCCAAAGCCGCCAAGCTGCGCGCTTCTGCGGCTGCCAACCCGGACAAGCCGCGGCGGCGGTGGAGAATGCTCCGGGCGTACTACCACGCGTATCAAGAGTCGTTGGCAGTCTGCACGTCAGAGGCAGCAAGTGAGGGCATGAGCCTGACGAGATGGCTGTACCGTGGGTTCTGGTGGAATGCGATCAGACAGGTGCCCAGCACGAGTGCGGGGCTCATCATCTTTGAGCTGATACGGCGTAAGTATGGGTTTGGGCAGGAGGAGGTACGGATCACCAAGGATGGGTATGATATTCTGCTCCACTGACCCGTGGTATTAGCATGGCGTTGTTTTTTGTCTCAGGTAAACCATTCTCCTCTTTTTCTTTCTTGCATGGTTGGTACGTAGAAGGACGGGCATTCATATAGAAATGACAGAGCGATTCTCTTCTCCCATCGTGACCTTTCTGTTGAGTCTCTCTTGGCATTACCTGCATCATAGTACAATTTGATAACTACATGAAACAAGGTTCTTCAACCTTGCTATACATACTTTCTCGCCCGAGACTAGGTCCCGCCCACTAAACAAAGGTCGGGAAAGAAGGCTACTAGAAACAAGCCCTGACTACTTAGCGTTCCAAGTAGAGCACAGCACTGTTGACATCATGCTTCGCTGCTTCGTTCCATCGCCTCATCCCAAACATAACCACAACATGTCAGATTTCAGTCTGAGTTTTGCGACGGCCCCTGATCCCCACGCATTCATCCCCGGTCTAGTCATAGAAGTCCCCCCAATCCTCATCCTCTGCCTCGCCCGAGTTGTGATCATCCGGACCAGCTGTTTCGTCATCTGAATCGAAGTCGACTCGATTCTGTTCCTCTCCCCTGTAGTAGTCATCTTCACTCCAACGAAGATAACCTTCCTGTCGAAGCCACCCTTCAGGACGAAGCGAGCCTCTCCACAAGATCTGGGCAACTTCCTCCCATACCAAGTCTTCTTCGTCCGAAGTCTGCTGCCGACGGTGACGCTCGAAAAGCCCTTCTTCATCGTCCAATTGAGGAAGCACTGGTCTCAGAGGGGGCATTTTGACGGAGAACCGGTCGAACCAGCCGTCATACCACTCGGCGTCGTCTTTTCCCAGGGTGTCAAAAAAGAGCCCTGTATACCGAGCCAGGGTCAATACATGGAGCAGGTGAGACACAGTATAATTATTAACAGGCTCCGGTAGCAATTTGACGAGGCCCTGAACACCCAGTTTCTGCACATCGTCCCACTTGAGAGAGCGGCAGATCAAGTCGCGGACTTGCTCGCCAGTAGCCTCAAGGTTCTCGAGGGAGTAGTTGAGGCGATGCTCCCACAACAGATGCAAGAAGGGCTGGAGGTCTACCAGGGGTTTGCGTGGAAGCCACTCGCCGAGGACGTCACCGTTGAGCTCGACAATGCCGCGATCATGGAGTCCGCGCAAGTGCTGAACCCTTACATCACGCTCGAGAAGCCAGAACTCTCGTTGCACGTCGGTGAACAGGTTGTAGTCGATAGGCCTGTCCTTCAGGTCGAGAGGTATCATTCCAGGGGTGTTGTTGGAGAGGCATTTGAGCACAATCTTCTTGAAGAGGCCGGAGATGCAGCGGCGACGCGTCCACAGGCCTGGGCGTTCTAGATCCTCTTCATCACTGAGTTCAGGGGTCACGCTCTCTTGTGAGAATTCGTGGTCCAGCATCTGCCAGTAGGTCTCTGGGTTTTCGACCGAACAGAAGGCTATGGCGAGCAGGTTAATCTTTCCCGCAAGTTCGAGAAACTCCCGGAGTCTGTCCCAGTTGTAGAGAGTATCGGTGTAGTAGATTAGGGTGTTCCAGACAGAAGTGAACTGGCAGTCGTCTTCGTGCTTCAACGCCGCGTAGTCATCGCCAAGAGGACGGATAGAGTTGAAGGGAGCGCGCAGGATGTTAAAGGCAGTCATGGCAGTATCCATGTTTTCGAGTCTCACAGCATTGATCAAGGCCATCTGAAGACTTAGCTGCATAACATTTGTCGATGAGCGCTCTGCCTGCATTCGCAAGATAAGATCGTTGATGTGGATGGAGCGAGCATCTCGCTCGCGCTCGTTATCAACAGCGTCGATCAGGCTGCTCGCCAGAGAGGGAGAGGTCGGGGGCTGAGTAGAAGCTGAAGCAGAAGTAGAAGCCATTATGATGTGTGTGTGTGTGTGTGTGTGTGTGTGTGTGTGTGTGTGTGTGTGTATGAAGGGTTGTTGATACGAGATGGGGAGGGGGGTGTACGCCGCGTCAGTGTGTGAGAGA
>JADBHU010000455.1:0-25076 GCA_017140155.1 Fusarium devonianum | reverse complement strand
CCCCCCCCCTCTGTAACAAACATACCTCACCGAAAAAGTTCCGGTCAGACCGGGCCGCACACACGCATAAGATCCTAATGGGATTCCAGATTTCTCGCATCCGGCCGCTTCTCTTGTCCGGGCATCCCACGGAGAATCGCATCCAGAGGCAAAAAGTACACATCCTCTCTTCATACATGCTGCGGTCGACGCATCTACGGGACACCATGACTGCCTGCTTGCGTTTTTCAACCTAGTTAGCACTCTCGTAGGAAACGGCAGGGGAAGAGGGCGTGTAAGTCAAACCGAGAAACCAAAGTTGGCTTCTACAGTTTTGCAAGCACTGTCCTAAACCCGCGAAACTGGCCCTTGAGGCGTATTCGTACTGAACCCTTCAGGGCCTGAACTCCAACACATCCTCACCATGTTCGCAGCTTGACCGACACACGTGGTTCTGCTCTTCAATTGCCATGTCACGATCGCCTCGCCTCGTCTTGTCCTGGCACAATGTACAAAGAAGCATGCGATGCTGCGTTGGTCCGATGCGATGCACTACGACTCTGCTACTGTACAACAAGCCCAGCATTTGCCGTCCCGGGGGCGGGCGGGAGAGCGAGAGCCAGGAGCGAGATCCTTCGAAACATGCAGCGGAAACGATCTTCTAATCCAACTCTCCATTACGACATTATACGCCTCTGGTTTTCCCGAAACAAAGACCATTGCACCGCATCGCTTTTGTAGCACGTCCCATCGCGTTGCCAGCGTCAGAGGGACAAAACAAACTCTCACGTTTGCGAAGATGGCACAAGAAAAGAGAAAAAAAAAAGAAGCTTCTCATCAGACCACGCGCTGCATCCCCAAACCAGGCCCCTGGTCCAGTTCCTCCTCCCTCTCTCTGTGCGTTGTTGCTCTGTGCTTGTGCCTGTGCTTCTATCGCGATGTCCACATCGATGAAACCCTACCGCTGCCCAAATTGAATCCCCCCCCACAAACATAACGCTCTTACTGCGTATCACTATGCATGACCCCCAACGTGTTGATGTAAGCTGGCGTCGCGATCAGGCTTCCTCTAGTGGTGTGGTGATGCTTACCTGCCATGGGTCCTTTTCAGCGGTCTCAGGGACAGGGGGCTTCGTGCTGATCAACTCGCTTCTGCGTACATCAATAGTCTAAACCACAAGCCTCGAGCAATTACGACGTAAGGATTCGCCCTTAATTACTACGGTACTTCGACCGAGGCATCAAACCGTCCTGTCCCTGTCCCCACCTCGGACATGCTCCCCTCTTTGGGCCCTCTAAATGCCACCATCTTCACCTCTTACAAGGTACAGGAGCTTGCCATGGTTTAGTTCGTATGCTCAATTCACTTTTGCGGCACAT
This sequence comes from Fusarium devonianum, assembly GCA_017140155.1. Lineage (NCBI taxonomy): Eukaryota > Fungi > Ascomycota > Sordariomycetes > Hypocreales > Nectriaceae > Fusarium > Fusarium devonianum. The sequence goes on along the minus strand of JADBHU010000455.1, from coordinate 23,717 downwards.
TTCTCGCCGTCACTTCGCCTGATCCATCCGATCTGGTTCCGTTTCTGGCCCAAGAAGATGCGGGAACAGTTATGTAGTATTACAAGTGGAAGAGAGAGGTGTGTATCCCATGCAAGGCTTTGTGTTTTCTATAGGTCGAGCTACCTGTGCCTTTATCCTGTATTGCCGAGACAGAATATCAAATCACCTGTCATCACACTCATGATCCCTTCATTCATCGTCCACGTCCAGGATCCAGCCCTTGACTGGCTTCCTAGAGCCCGTCTTTCATACCAACATCGTCGTCACCCTTTGCTCGATGCTACATCGAGTCCCAATGCCAGAACCTTACCCTGCGCCGTGTTTTCCTTTGCCGCCTCCGTGCCATTGCCCCGCTTGGTATGTAGATGGTGATGGTCAAAAGAAAATAGCGAACGATTCCGAGTCTTGCGGCACTCGGCCGGTTCAATTGGAACAAAGGTGCAAGACAAAACATCCTAAAGCCGGCCCATTTGTTCCTGCATTTGACCGTTTACTCTGCTCCACCAACAAATCACTCCTCGCCCTCTCCAAGCGCTTTCCGAACGCCCCATCTGCCGCCATCGCGTAAATGTCTCAAAGTGTCGAGAAGTGGTGTGTGTCCAAGTGTCGCTTCTCTGTGGCTCCGTTTCCGTTTCAAACGCCTCGCGGCATCCTCTAGTAAAGTCCCATCCCAGTAGGTATCATGTGTAATTGAAGTGAACATGGTATAAAAAATAAAGAAAAACGTATTCAGGAAAACATCTCCTGACCTCAAAAGACCGAAAGGAGCATGCGAAGGAGAAACAGTGAAGTCCCGCAGGTTGCCCGACCTTGTTGGAGTACAAAGGCTGCAAAGTTCCCCCATCCTGGTCCTCGGCAGCTGGCAAATGCCTGCATCGCCTTGCGAAGCGGTCCTTGCCCGCTCTCATGCAGAAAAGAAGGTGAGGGTACAGCTTGTTGCTGCAGACTGTCCATCAGCTCACCTGACACCGCTCTCAAAGACCAGCTATTGAATGCTCAGTGAAAGCTTTGCTCGGATAATCTTAGATCAACAAGAAATCCCATCCCTTCATCTGCATGACATCCCGCCAGTGGATGTGCGGTTGGGCGATCTCCGACACCGAGGATTCGGACGAGCTCGCGGCCGCGAGGCTATCATTTTGCAGCCACACCTCGTGTAGAAGGATGGCCACACGGCCCATGGAGCCAAACTTGGCCGGCTCACCCAGCTGTACCAGGCGGTCTTCGAAAAAAGCTCGAAACGTACTGCCGGGGAGACTGATAGAACCACCTACAAGGTAGACCCAGGCAAGGTTGCGGTCAAACCCGTTGGGGCCGGAGGGAATGTGCTGAAGCACCGTTGTCAGCTTCTCAACCAGGCCCATGGGAGACGGTTGACGAGCACTAAAGCCAGGTACTAGACCGCAGAGGAAGATGCGCGCAGCAATGCGGTAAGCCATGGTCATGTTCTTTGAAAGTTGCTTGGGCGAAAGGCTGCCATTGGCATTGAAGGGCATCTTGGGGCCCGCGTCTCCCATCTCAGTCAAGCTGAGCTGTTCACCAAGAGCAGACACGTGCTGACAGAGCGTGAAGTCGTCCATGCCATCGTTCTTGAGTGATTCGAGGCAGGCGATCTCCGAGATGAGGTACATTACCCGGTCAGCACAGCCCATGAGCTCTCGCAGGCCAAGGCTGGGGTTGATCTGAGAGAGGTGCTTCTCGCGATAGGTATGAGCAAAGGTTGGTGACCGACCCTTCATAGTTGCCCCGAGAATGTCAATCCAGGAGGTCAGGCTCATATTGAAAGGGGTCTGCATCGAAGCCCTGGTAGGATCAGATACGATCCCAGGAAGGTCGAGCTTCTGCACTAGGCTGATGGCTGCCTGAAAGTGCTGGTGCCAGGGAATGTCCAACAGGCCGTCATCATAGCGGCCGACAACAGACTGAAAGAAGATGAGGCCCAGAGTCGCCTCCAGGATCTGCTGGTGGTTCTCATCCTTCTTGAGTGCTTCGCAGAGAGCCCAGATCGTGGCGTAGCGGTGGCGCATGATGTCGTCGTCAATGCCCTCGCTAGCAACGTTTGCATGAGACTTGCGGTGCTGGGCTGCGACGCTGAGACAACAGTGTAGATAGGCACTGTTGGACTGGAGGGCGGGGAGGATCAGGTCAGAGCTGACTGATCCGTGCTGATTGGACTCTAGGATTGGGAAAATAGTCGGCAGAACGAATTGGATGAAATGATTGAGCAGTCGCTGATCCTTTTCTTCCAGCTCAATCCGGATTTGTCTCGAGTCTGTTGAAGGGCCATTTGAGAAGTCAAAGAAGTTGCAGTTTAACGTCTCCTCGGGAAGAGATTCCTTGCCCTCCTGGAAGACTTGCTCGGGCCACTCGCCATCGAGAGGACCGTTGGGCAGAACTGTACCGGCAGGAGGAGGAGTATGGTAGGTGCTAAAGGTAGAGATATGCGACTCGCGTAGAGTAGGCACATCGTTGACAAACATCTGTCGTTCTGTCTTGACATCAATCTCATACGGCGAGTAGCTGCCGAACATGAGCTCGGGATGCATGGGTGCGCTGAATCCATACTCATTACCGCTGGGTGGGCTGTTGAAGTTGAAGGCGGTCGAGAAGTGCGAGTCAATGGAGGCGGATCTTGTGCGATCAAGGGGATCAGTGAAGGTAGCCGACGTGGGCAGGGAATGTGTGAGACCAGGAGGTGAGCCGATGCCAGAGTTTTGGATGGTGTGCGACGATTTCTCGGAGAGCTTCTTGCGCTTGATAATAATCTTGATGTCTTCCTTGTGTTTCCGTCGCATATCGTTGTTGCTCCACCACATTGGGCGCTTGTACTCGCACTGCAAGCCGAGATGCTTGCATGCTGTACACGCGGGCGTGCCTTCGTCGCACTTCTTACGTCGCAATCTGCATGTGTAGCAGCCTATATCAAAATGGAAAAGAATTGGTCAGCTCGAGCTCTTCTAAAGTCGTGGAGAGTGAGGGCGGGTGAGGCTCCCGTGTAAGTGAAGCCGCGGGAGGGACAAACCTGTTCTTGAGCGACGATGCATCTGTGACTTAGTCTTTGGCTTGCCATTGCTTGCTTTGGAGGCCAACTTGGCCTTGGAAGACTGAGATACAGCCATGTTGACTGTGTTTCCAGTGGCTCGCGATGCGCCTTTGCGATGGTCGGGGGGCAGCGTAGACATTTGTAGCCTGCGATACTGGACCTGACAGTATGGGCGTGTGAGGGGACCTGGAGGGGCGTGCGAGTGACCGGGGGGGCGTGGTACCGTGTGGAGAGGTAGCCGCAGAACACTGTAGTGGCGTGTGGAGTCGATCAGAGGCGGGATGGAGATGTCTCGAGGGCTGGGCTGGGAGGTGCAAGTCCGGGGCGAAGAGCAGAGGCCAAGAGGCTGGGCGTTGAAACAGGGCCAGGGGAGTTTGGGCAAGAGACGTCGAGCCAGGGCCGAATACTCCGTCTGATCCAAAGAGAGTTGAAATTAAATTAGCGTTATGGTGTCGACCAGGATCGATAAGATCTCTGAGCGAGTTGGATGTAATCGTGTGTAAGTGGCAACCAGGCCGTTATAACAAACCACGAGTCTTCGTTCGCTCGTTCGTTCGTTTCGTAAAATGCTAAGATTGCGCAATGAATGACTGGTTCCGAGCAAGTCCAGCTTGCCTTTCACGGGACGAGGTATAAGACTCTTGAGGTGGGACGATAGGAAGAGGCGGGGAAAAGAGGAAGGGGAACGAAGAGAAGGGGAAAGCCTTTGGCGACACTTGGATCTTCTCGCCTTGAACACAACGAGGAAGAAAGAGGGCAAAATTATGCGGCGGCTGCTGGAGGGCTAAATCCTTATACTTTGGCCGCTTCTCGTCTGGCCCATCTTGAGCGATTCGATGATGGCTTCCCATCGAGCGTGTTGCTATTTTTGCATCATGCAGGACCGAACCTGCCATGGCACGAGAGACAGAGTCTGCGCTTAGAGAAGCCAATGAGGATGGGCCGGTAAAGATGGTCTCTTTGTAAATAGAGGTGTCCATCGGATCTCCAATCTAGGAATAGATGGGCGCAGAGAATTGGAGAGCACGAGCAGGGGGTTGTCGAAAGAGGAAAGTCGCGCATGGTGTGCCCATCTGTCCGCGGGAATCCGAAGCAGCCACTCTGCTTGCATGGAGAGCTCGAAGGGAGGGGCTGGATTCTTCTAGGATCCAGTTCTTCACGGGACGATATGCGAAGCGGCAAGCCCTGGACTCTCATTGAGGCCCTCCAATTCTCCACCCCAGGATAACTGCCCTGTAAGGCGGCTGAACACCCGGCTTGCGGCCTGGTTATTACGGCTCATTCCTCATTTAATCCGAGGTTTGCGCAATTGTGGTGGTGAGCGAGAGCTCACCCGCAGCAGATCTGTATCTCGATGCTGTGGTCAGCATATGGCTGGGGTACTAAACACTGATAAGTTGAACCACCTGCATTGGATCATGCGGCAGTAACACCCACCATGCTGTCGACAGAAGAGTCGTCCGGCTACTGCACCTGCAGATGGGGAGGTCCATCGGAAGGGGAGGAAAGACGAAAAGGTCGCACAAGGGTGTTGATCAGGATGAGGCCGTTAGTCCCCATCGTTTATCGATGGTCTATCGCAGGGTTATCGTCCCACGGTAGACGAGCAGACCGTACACTGTGCCGGCCGAAAGGCTTATTCGATCACCATTGAAATGGAGTCATTAAACGGTCTGGTCTAGTGCCTGCGTGGACCGTTCGCGCAACTTCACGGCTTGCGAGTAACAGTTCACGGTCCAGGTCTTGGAACTTAACGGAGGTCCATGGTCGGCTGGAACGGAACTAGGACAGGTGCGGCCGGGGCGCTCTCGAGGCACAATGAACGAAAGACAAAAGATTGTCATCCAGGGCCCTGTCGACGACGATTAGTGGCCTGGCGAATGGAAAGGTCGAGAGAGGCGGTCAGGCATCAGATTGGCCGGCGCGAAAGCCCCGTGGCTGGCAGAGCTGCAAGTGGCTGCCCGCAGCCGAGTCGAGAAGCCAGTCATGGCGCATCAATTTCCGCAACTCCAAGGGTTCAGTTGAGAAGTGCTCCAGGAGGAACAAAGTACGTATGCGAGCCTGGCCAGTAGTACATGCGTCGAGTTGAGGCCGGAGGTGTAGGCGGTGACGTCTTTGGGGGGAATCGGCGCGGGGGTCGTCGCTGTGGATCATGAGTACTAAGAGTGTCTCAATGCTTCGAGCTCTTGAGCTTTGCGTTTGACTTCGAATTGTATTGGAGCTTGCGAGAGAAAGGGATCAACAGGCTGGCAATCGAGTGAGAGAACGAGCATGTAATGCAAAACTGCCCATCGACCTGACTCTCATAGACATAGGCGCAAAGGGAAAGTGCGAGCATGAAACGGTATCTGGACGCTACAGCTGACCTGCGATAGCTTACCAGGCACAGAAAATGTGTTCAAGGGCGACGCGGTACGCGGCATTCTGCTGTGAGCCGTAGCGGGAATGAGGTACAGGCGCTGGAGGGACCATTTTTGCACCCGGAGAGTCGTTGACAAGCCGCGCCGTAGGGGTCGTGCGCACCTCTCGTACCAGGCGCACTCTGCTTAGGTGCGCGACTCTGCACGGGCAAAAGGTCGGTCTGCCGGGTCATGTAGTGTCGTTGGAGAGAGGGCGCTTCTGCCCCGTGATTCGACAGATGAAGTGTGACGAAACGTTGGCTCGTGCAGAAGCGGGCAGGGACGCGGGACCAACCGATGCGTAGCGCCTGCCGCCTGACAGGGGGCTAACGACCAAGCTCGTCCGAGATGGTCCTAGTGCGCTCCGGGGCGCTTGTTTGCCTGCTCCAGCGAAAAGAACAAGACTGGCCCCAATGCTGCAATGCGAGCCGCAGGTGGCTTGACAGGGGTAGAGGGGAGCTCTGACCAATCAAGGCGTCAAATCAACGATCTCTGGGGTCTTGTTCTAGGGCCATTCCAGGGCTGCCCCTGGTTGATAAGGGCACGTTTTGCTCCTAGGTTTGACCGTGTAAAAGCTAAGAGTCGGGATGGCTGATGGATACCTTACTAACGTTAGTAGACAGTGACGGATAATGTGGAGGGCAGCGACGCAACGGCAGGCTTCGACTATAAACGGGGTCAATAGCAACAAAGCCGTCATTGTTGCGTTTCTTGACTTCGCCAACGTTCTTTTGTTGAATCATACCTAGTCAAGATCGGATCTTCAAGGCTATCTGCTGCCCAACGCTGTGGGGGAGGCTATGCTGCATACATACACTCGATCACAGATTGTTCCCATTGTCGGATCAGTTTAGCGCTTCTGCTGCTCAAGGGCGAATTCACCCATCCATCTCAATTGCCCTACACCATTACAAAGATAGACACTATGGGAGTCTAGACTATTGAATGTAAAGCTAGACAGCAGCTCCCTGTCAACAAGGTAGCCTGCGCATCGGTCCCTTGGTCGTTGTCGGGCTAGGCTCCGTTCCCGTTCTCCCGAACCCCATATCCATCGCTCTCACGGCGTAGCCTTTGAACATGCTTACACCTACACACGTTTTGATACTTCATCATGACTTTCCGTACTCAAACTCTAGTCTATCCCCGGCCGGTAAGGGACCGGCCCGCGTCTAGCTCCACGAACCCTTTCCGTCATGGTCTGAATCGACCGTTGGTCGCATACTTGCACTGCATTTATCGTACCAGAGCAGTCCATCTCCAGTTCATGGCTTTCACGGGTGCCAGGCTGAGATCCAAGTTCGTCTCCGATTATGGTCTAATTCAATCCTTCAAGCCCTTTCATCGCTTCCCCGCCAATGCGAGTCATTAGGGCCCCACCGAAAAGAAGACTACCGCCCGCTCCGGTTGTTCATCGTCTCCTCTTCCTCCCGTGTCATCCCTGATCCCTGGCCTGGAGCTCGAAAAGAAGCCATCCTACTGTAATTAATTGCAGTTGCCCATTTACCAGCTCCGCATACTACCATCGGGTCTTCCCCGGAGACCTTGTCCCCTACGCACTTTCTTCACCATTTATTAGCCCCCGGCGCTTAAGCATGTTTGGCTTGACATGCACGACACCACCACCACAGCGCTAACATGTCCCATCACATCTTATCACATCCCAATATTCACCTTCAGCATCTATTTATAATTTAGCCCACATTCCCTGCTCAATGATGGGCTAAACTGGCTTCGATCACTGCTTTGGAATGACCAAATTGTTAATCGATTTAGGTTAATTTTGGAACAGAAAGCCTCTCGCTTCTGTAATAGCTGCTGCAGTGTGTCATCCACCTTCTTCAACTCCCCCGTTTGACAACCCTGCCCACGTTGTCATGGAGATTCGCTGTTCCGTCAGCCTAATCTGATCACCGTGCTGATCTTGACGTACCCTTGACGCCGAGGCTTCCGTCATCCTTACAAAGATACACTCATTGTGCTTTGCCGCGAATGAGATGCGGCTCCGAGCCGGCCTTGCTGTCAGTAAAGCTGTCTCTAGAATATCGTACGTATCGAGCCCCGTGCCTGGCCTTTTCAGCAACTGTTCGCGGTCCACTCGCCTTGTTTTTCATCGCTGCCCGACTCTGGCATCGCTTCGCTTCTATCAAGACGTCATCTCCCAAGTTCGCTCACAAAGCTAGCGGCCGACCTTTATCAACACCATCCCATCCAGCAGTCGTCCGACCACATCGAAGCCCGCCCTCCACCACGACACGACTCATCAGTTTAGCTGAACTACTAGGATGGAGGGCTAGCTAGTCCGCATACGCAAGTTGAGTAAGGCGTAACACACCAAGAAGGGTCCATTTTTGCGACGTCTTGAATTGCCTAGCCTAGGGTGGCGCAAGGACGTCAAACTACCCTCACCTTGAGGCTGGTGGCCAAGGAATGTGGCCCATTTCATGCCTCGAATTGAGTTCGGTGCCTCGGGCTTGCAATGACATTCAGGTTAATCCGAGTTGCCCACCACCACGTACTTGAAGGTTTGTGGCCGTTGCAGGGTCCCGGGTGGGGCTTATCATCCCTCCTCCCTCGCGGGCCGGCCCAAACCTTGACGGAACGCTAATAAGGCCATCCAGGGTCCTTGTAAGTCTGACCAGCAATTCTGCCAATGAAGACTATGAGAAACATGGAGAAAGAGCTCTAGGGACAGGCGAAAAACAAAACACCCATGACGGATTTCGGCCGCTTATCAAAGCCCTGGCCGTGCGGGAATGCGGAATCGCATGATCATCCGAGATCAGTACAAGCTGATGCTCCATTGAGGCGACAGCTGACCAGGTTCCTAGCCCTTGTTCATCAGCCATGAAAGAGCGGCCGAAATGTAGCGCTCCAAAAGGCCATAAGCCTAACAGAGGAGACCGCTTTCGTCGAGTGGAGCGCGTGCTTGTGTGGGTGCTTTCACGAGTAACAAGCTCCTCGTTCGTGAGCATCCAGCCACAGTCATCCCTCCTCTTCCCCGCCCAGCCTCGCATGCACCTTTACAAACTTGTTTTGTCGCCCCCTCTTCGATGGGTAATTTGTTCGGCATGGCTCCGCTATCTCTTAAGCATGAGAGCTCCAGAAGTCCATCGATGGATGCGACCAGTAAACCAGTCACCCACCGCGAGGTAAACAGGTCGCATTAGTTGGGCATCATGTGAGATTGTGTGTGCTGGTCTTCGATTGAACTTATTGGTGGGCGCATAGAGGGGGATGTGTTTCGAAACCCTTTGATGGTCGGCAGGGACGAAAGATGTGTGCGGACGAATTGGTAGGAGCTGGGGCCAATAAGCCGATGATGGGGGGAAAACGCGCACTGTGGTGTGAAGACGGGGAGTGCATTGAAAAATGAGAAGCGAGAAGTCAAGAAGAGGCATTTTGGAGTGCCGTATTCGCACCATCCCAGTCGACCATGACGATCACAGTTTGGCTGCGGAGCACTCTCAACGGGCTACGCTGAGGAGCTTCTCAGACAAGTGACATAGGTCGGGAAAGGTCGGTCACTTGATACCCGACACTTGATCACCTGCATCTGAGCCTTGTCGCCAAGTATTTCGAGGAGCAGCTACCCGGTGCTGTGACATGTGAGCTATCCTAGGTGTCTGGATTCGCCGGGCAAGATTGTTCACCGTCTTCATCACAGTTTCTTCATGCCCGTTCGATTGCTGCTTCTAGAGTGTTTGCTAGGCGGCATGTCTTGGCGGCTTCCGTCCACAGCATCTGCTTGTCTTTGCAGAATATGACCGAGGCGGCGCCGCCCTCGGGATTCTCGAGCAAGCGGTTCACTTGGTGAAGAAGATCCGTGAAGATCGATCCGGCTTTCGAGGCCATGGCCTGATGTTGAGCGCATAGCAATCATTATTGGGGGGGCTGGACGGGCATGCGAATCAACACAGGAGCGAAGCATTAGCCCGCAACGGCGTGAAGAAGCCACTGCTCGACGCCTCGCCGCCCGCTCCACGGTTGTCTCTCTTACCGAGGCAGACCAGGGGTTCGAGGCTGGCAGTTGTCACTTCCATCACTTCCAGGGCAACAAGCTGAGGAGAAGGAAGACGCCAATGCTCAGCATCAGCCGGGATCCTGTGAAAAGAGGAGTGCAAGACTAGGGATCCTGGCAAGGAGCACTAGGGCCAGATCGGATGCCCCCGCAGGATTGCGATTGACGGGCATGAGGCCAATAAGGGACTCGAGACGAGTTTTCGAACGGTTATTGGATCCAGGGTAAATTGTCCATCTTATTGTAAGTAGGTAGACTTGAATCATGTCTGGTCGCCTTGGAGGCATGTTGACTCGAGTCAGATCATTCTTCGACCACGAGACGAGCCATATCGCGATATCGTTGAGCCTCGCTTGTCAGTTTCGGTAATTAGCAGAGTCCGAGCCAAACCCTGCCAAGGTAAACAAGGGCCTGATACGATTGTCGCTGGAGTGTTCTTCGGAGTGTCTTAGACGACAATTGCTTGGGGCGCGATCCATGTCAGAGTCCACCTTACCCTATGGTAGTAAGTTGAAATTGGTTGGCGGAAGGAAGTCGAGACATGATTTAGCTCTACAGTTTCCACGTACAAGGTAAGGTACTACTCCAGAAACAGCCTAAGATCTACGTGGGGGCACAGAACAGTGTGAAGCTTCGTACTTCGCTGATGCGCTACCCTACATAAGTAGTAGGCCCAACATCGCATTGCAGCTCGACCAACACGAGGAATCCTATTCATGAACCCCGCAGCTTGGAACCTCCCATTTTTCATATTGAAACACGCAGGGGACGACGTCGTGTTACAATGCATCCCAGCCCAGGTACAGCAATGCATTTGCATAGAATGGTGCCACTAATTCGTATTGTATCGATGTTACAGCTCAGATCACTACCACAGAAACCCCTATCAAAACCCAGAGGCTAGTTCGTGGAGTGCATATGCCATGTTGTAGTCCAATATTACGTTGAATTCAAGGCCTCCATATAGCCAACCAGAGCTGACAGCTCTTCACCCTCAATCATGTCTGTGCCGTCTGCTAACCCCTCAATGTCGACGCACTGACACTGCGCGGCATCTTGCGCTATCACTGATTTAACTGACAAGCTGGAACTGTGTGACAACTGACAAGACATCTTACAACGAGCTTCACCCGGGCTAGTCAAGCCTAAGTGTGATCAAGAGTGCACAAGCTCCAGATCCCAGCATGCACTTACTACATGGTACATGGGCCTACTACCCACCCTACGTCGTGGTCTTGCTGCGAGGAGAGAAGAGAAGAGGAAGCCCTGGCAAGGGGCGGCATCTAGTCTTGTCGCGGCCCTCCGCTTAGCAATGGTGGGAGGCTACGATCTCCAGGGCGGCCTGCTCATGTGAACGCACTTGGCCGCGGCCGCCTGGGTCACACGAGAGATAGGATAGGACAAGATTTGAAAACTGACCGCCAAAGACGAGCAGAGTTTATACTGTAGCACTACCCGAGGGGCAAATTCCAGACTGGAACCAGTAACTCAGCCCAAGAATGAGCGAGGCGCAAGAAGACGACGCCGTACCAGTTCAACCAACCAAGCGCTGCCGTTTCTACCCGCTCAAGCCTCGCGGCGGCCGGTCCCAGCCCGCCCGTGTCCGCCTCCCGCTTGCCTCTAGGCCTTTAGCTCGCGGAACAAACGGTCAATGATCACCAGGATTGGTCCGTGGATATGTGCAGGCCAAGAGCTGCGTGACGAAGATCCCTCCCCCGAACGCAGTGCCGAAAAAGGCAATCAGAGTGATGGCAGCGAGAATCTGACAGGGGTTTTTGCAGGGACTTTCCTGGTATTTGAAGGGCCTCACAGGAATCGCAGTCTAGACGGCGGGGATCATCACGCTGTCGGACCCCAGGGAAGCCCAGGCGAGCACGCACACCGAGTCAAACTGCGGGGGCAAGGCGGGCAGAAGCCTCAAGCGCTGAGGTTCAAGGTCGAGGAAACATACGATCCCATCTGGGTTTCGCCTACTGCGTCTCGGCAAGTAGTCTGCATCTGACCGGGCTCGCAACATTCCTATCTATCTAGTCTCGCGCAGATCGAGGATCGGACCGGGCGCTGGAATTATGTACTGGGAAGCTCGAAAGTCAATGTTGAAATGTGGCGGTGGCCAGAAGGAGCTCGAGGTCCATACAGTAGTCGATCGATGATCTGGGCTGGTGAGACACTGGGGCTAAGATGCCACGAGTGACTCAACATTTACACCGAGTCCCAGTTGAAACGGCTTCCGGTTCCACGGCCGAAGAGCCGGTGCGGCAGGTATTGCAATGTTCCAGCCTCCGGGATAGGGCGCCAGAGTTTCCAAGCCGTTGAAGCTTTTGTTCCTGGAACCATGATACCATGCACGGCTAAGCTTTCAATCACAAACTCGCGCAAGTGCACACGCTCACAGTCGTTCACAGGCATTCCGCAGATGTCCTACTACCCAAGTCACATGGCTGGCTTCGTGGTAGGATACACTAGAGTACCACCTACGTAGTGCGTTGTGCAACAGCACGCAGGGGAGCCCGTATATGCTCTGTTGGAAGCTCGACGGGCATCGCAATTGACGGCAACAGCGCCAACATGCCATTATTTCAACGCACGTCGATGTGCAAGTCCGAACAAACATACATGAATACTCCATACAGTGCATCTAGTGTGGGCGCGGAGGAGCAGTAGCGAGACAAATAAGACCCATGCTCCTTTCTTTTTCTCTCTTTACTCTGCATGCAGATGATGGGTCTTGTCTCCCGCGCCGGATGCCGAAGATACACAATGTGGCCTATGAAGACCCTGTCGCTGCAGCGAGAAAACTGCTGAGGCGCCATGATCACCCAGACTTAGGACAAGGGGACACGTGCCGGAGCTATGCACCTTTGACAGAAAGAGAGGTGAAAGAGGAAGAAAAAAAGAAAGTAAACAATATTGCAATCGGGAAAGTGATGAGAGCGAAAATGAGATGGATCAGATATTGAAGGTTGCCCGGGCCACCCAGCACCAACTATCACCTCACCTTGGTCTTGTCGGGCTTTCTCCAGCCGTTATCACTATCGCTGCCGTCACGGACACGGAAACGGAACCCCATCCTAATGGAAGCAGCTCCCGGCGCTTAAACGCCATCAAGGCCACTATATTCGGCGGGGCGTGGGTGTGCTCCCTACAAGCCATCCACTGTGAGTGCCCTAAAGCCTAACGCCCCACGGGCCAGGGTCGCAACGTGCAACGGCCCCGACCAATCGAAGCTCACAGACGCATGCCCGTCTTCATTCAAGCTTCCCATCGTGACGCTCTTCCTCTTAACAGCATCTGGAACCCCCCCGTTCTCTTTCGTGGCAGAGGTCAGCAACGTGACTGGGCGTGCAGACATGCGTGCGGTATGTAGCCGTTTTCCAGATGCCCAATCGACTCCGCTAGTTTGACGCCGCACACGCCCCCCGACGGATCTCCTCAACATCTCCTCCTCTGAAGCCATTTCTCTCGCTCTCCGCGTCAGCTTCAACAAGCATGCTACAGAGGCGGCTGTAGGGGTTTGTTCCTTTCCCAGCCTCGGAATCCGGGGTTGGAATAGCCCTGGTTTGATTGCCTGTGTCCTCGCGGAGCTCTTCAACAGCCTCTTCCCGAGCGTCTCGGCAAGAGCAAAATCGCCCATTGAGGTTGATATAGACGTCGATCTCGATATTGCTGTTGGTTGTTGGCAATGCTTCCGCAGCTCCCTTGCTGGCTGCGAGCCGTGCCGGTGTGATGAAGCGGCTATACCCTGCCCTTGGCATCCGTACCCTGGATTCTCCTCCCACCCTCTCCCTCTCGTCTCTTCTGCTCTCCCGCTCGAGGGGGCAGGGTTACTAGGATCTGGGGGACTGGGTCCGGGATTTGGCCACACACCTCTCCAGGCTCTGCATTGAGCACTCACCTCAAGTCTATTCTTGTCCCAGTCCCCTCTCAGCAACCGCTCATGCTGCCTCCCTCGCCTGTCTCAGAGACCAATGTCGAGCTATAGTGCATACATAACGTCCCGTAACCGCCCGTCCGCTGCCCCGGTCGCCCTCTCCCAAGTTTTGCGACCTTTGTATCATCTCCTAGACCCCACGAAATTCATGTCCCCATTTCAAGTGTTCCACGGCGTGTCGTCCTCCTCCTCGTGCTCATAAGCATCGAGTTGTAGAGAAAAGAGCGCCGGCAACGGCTACTCAAAGCAAGAAACCCAAAATCAATCGACAACCTCTCTCCCTCGGTAGATCTGGTGCCTGGAAGCATCGGCAAGCTGAGTATTTTCCAAAAAAAAAATGGGGGACAAGATGGTAAGTCAAATTCTCTCTCTAGGTAGATTATCTGAATGGCACTGACAGTTGGCTCATTGTAGGAGTACACATATTTTCAAGGCGGCAACCGCCGGACATACCAGGAGATGCGACAGAAGCCTTTGCCTCGGGATACATTCTTCAGTCTAAAGAATGACTCTCAAATACTACAGCGACCAACCTCAGTAGCCACTGAGTTCGTGGACACTGACTGGGAGGAGGAAGAGAACATCTACAGCGATGACGAGGACAACTCGCCTCGTCTGAGCCTGCAGTCGGTATGTTTCAGGCCCTGAATGATCGGTGTAAGTTTTTGCTTGTTACTAACAAGTTCCGCCTTGTAGTCAGGACAACCAAGTATTACGACCATCTCCTCATACGACGAAGTGCCTACACCGAGATCGAGTGGGAGCCAAGAAGGCCATGTCGAGTATTCTCCCAAACAGGTCGAGGGTCCTCGCGGCCCCCACCTGTTCCGAAACTCGTCTGATTACTACTCCGCCAGCGAAGAAGACATAATCCTAACGTTGTCGCCCATCACGCCCAAGGCGTCTCGAGGCATTGCCGACCTTCTCGCCTCACCACAGGTACTACGCCGAAGCAGTCCCTTCCAGTATACCGATGAGGAGCTCGACACTGTCAACCTTGCATCATGGACCACGGAGATGGTTGCGCAGCACATGCTCAATGCTGGCATTGAGCTTTCGGTAGCGGACCGGTTCATGGAGAACGACATCAGTGGGGCAATCCTGATCACACTCAAGTTCGAGGATCTCAAGGAGCTCGACATCCAGTCCTTTGGAATCAGGACCAAAGTCTGGCACCAGATTCAGGTACTGCGAGATAGCCGACCCGCATCACCACGGCCAGCAACACCCATCGAAGATGTACCGAGTCGAGAAGTTGCAAGCGAGTCAAAGATGACTCCGGAGGTGACCCAGCCTAGGCGCCGCCAGAGCAGCAGGCGGAAGAACAGAACGCGACCATCTGGAGACGACATCACTCCGATGGAGTCGGCATCCATCATCGGTATCGAGCAGGTCATCCCCAAGCCGCACTTCTGCTCAAAGGGCGAAAGCTGTTCCAAGTGGAGGAAGCAGCAGCATCTCATCCGGGCATTCAAGAAGGAACATCCCCATGTGAACATGAACTCGGGCGGCACGGTTATGATTGGCGATACAGGCAACCCGGAGACCGCAAAGGCGCTAGATCCCAACAAGCCTCTTCGCCCGGTGTCAGATGCTGAGCCCTCAGTCGTTGCGTCTTCTGATGTCATGGGACCCGGCATGTCTCCTTTTCAGTACCTTCAGGAAGCCACTCTTCGCGAAGTTCAGCGCCGAGACCCCCAAGACAACGTTGTGCAGTTCCTCAGTTTCCAGCATCAACATCTTCGAAATTGCAGCAACGAGGTACCTCCCACACCCCCCTATGAGGGTGGTATGCCAACTAGGAGCCATGCTCAGCCTCCTCACCAGGGCCTCCGTCGTCTGCCCAAGCTCTCCATTCCTGGGAACCCTCAGCCTCAACCTTCGCGGTTGGCGCCCCAACGCCCCTCTACCGTCTCTCCTGTGACTCAGCAGCAGCAAGCAGCTGCCTTTGTTCCTTACCAGATGGACAAGGCCGATCCAATCTCGCCCGATCTTGAGACGCCAAGGAACACTTGGCGCCATGGCACACCCTTCTCAGAGCTCGATGTCCCCGTCACGGCGGTACCCCTTGGCCCTGTCGCTCGAGATTTCTCCCAATCTGTGCCTCCGGACATGAACTACCGCACTTCTCCCACTCACAATGCTTCTCCTCCCCGCTGCCAGTCTCGCACTCAGGGCCGCCGTCCATCCTTTCCCGTGCTCCCTGCCCTGGAGGAGAACAGGCCTATCCTGACTGTTCGTCCTGCTGGCCAGGGAACGTCTCCCAAGTCACCCCGCGGTTCGTCCCGCACACAGCAGCCCCTTCAGCCTCCCCCTCGCGATAACTTCCCCTTCTCCCGTGGTCAGGCCAATGTCTCCGGGAAGAACTTTGGAGCCAATGGAGTTTCTCCTGCGGCCGACCTTGCCAACGGCGTCAGCCACCAGGGCCCGATGAAGAAGCGCAAGACCAAGATCCTCCGTCATGAGTGGCAAGATGGATACTTTACCCTCAAGGGCACTCGCCTGAACATGCACAAGGATGCTGCAGAGCTGGATCGCACGCTTGAGTATGTGGACATTGACGACTATGCCATTGCTTGCTCGAGTGTCGCCTCCTCCTCCAAGCTCACCGCCGCCTTCAAGACCATGCACCTGAGCTCTCACGGCCGTCATAGTCGCGAGAAGAGCGACCCTGTCGGCGCATTCGCCTTCCAGCTCATCCCTCAGGACAAGAATACCGCGAGGCTTCGCAAGCGCGAGAGTCACGTCCAGGCTACCCCTACCGTCGTCGCCGAGGGCGTCAACGGTACTGGCAAAACGCATCACTTTGCGGTCAAGAGCCGGGATGATCGCATTGACTGGATGCGCGAGCTGATGCTTGCCAAGGCACTCAGACAGAAGGGCGAGGGCTTTGAGATCAGTGTTAACGGCAACATGATCTGAGTCTTCTCCTTTTCACTCCTTTTGACCCTTACTACAAATTCAATTTTCCTACTTCGTTTTTTCCGGAGCTTCATCTGCCTGACAATATAGCTCCCGAAGCTCCGATCAAAACATGTTCTCTTTACGTTTTTACATGCTTTACGCACTGGTGTTTTTGCTCTTTACATCGGAACATGGAACGACATATGCAGATAGCTCTCTCGCGGGATGCTCACACAGCGGATGAATGTTAGCTCGAGACGAGCAATGATGTTTATAAGCACTATTTCTTTTCTCGGCTTGTATTGTTTTTTTTTTCCTTCTCAAAACTGTTTCCCCTGGCCTTATACCAACTCGTACATGACTTGTTTGTTTTTAGAACTTTCAATCACTCACTCAAAAGACGTTGTGATCGGCGACGCGGATACCAAATGGCGCTGGTTGATTCTTATTCACATAGGTAGCTTAGCTTTTAGGATAGGAAAAGGAAATGAAAATGACTGAAGTCAAATGGCATTATTCGTTCGCATTGACATGGCCATGTTTGGCATGGATGACTTGACACAGCCTGGCTCGTAGCTTACAAGGCAAGATTAGTTCAGTTTATCAATTTTCATCTATCTTTCATGGCTGCGTGCTGCTAGACTACAGCTACACCGCTGTATCCTCAAGCCTTATTGGCTGCTCCACGATCTTGCAGTTCCTTCAGCAGATCCCGTGGCTTCTCAAAGTAGGTCGTGACGTTGATCACATCCCCATCGTGCTTCCACTCAAAGTTGAGAATCCCTCTCGACTTGCCGTAGAGCTGGAGAAGGGCGTCCTGGAACCTGGCCATGTTGGGCACCAGGTCGGCAGGGATCTTGTGGGTGTACGAGTTGCTCTTGTCGGTAAGCTGCATCTTGAAGGAGTTTGTGTGGTTTGTTGAATGATTCAAGTAGATGTTTGAGTGGGAGGGTGGGATTGGCTTGCTTTCTGTGGTGTGGTTTTTCTTGGTTCTCCTTTTTGGCTTTGCTTGTGCTGGTAATGAGGACTTGTGCGGTTATTGACTGGGCTGCAGAGGGCGAAAAGGAGGATATATATACACACGAAGAGACTATGAATCACAAAGAAATGCACTCTAATTTCAGCAACTGTACGTTTCTCATACTCCATCATACCCAAGAGTCTGCAGTGTCACTGTGAGTTTTGCATAACGAAGGTGCTTTGCTGGTCCAATGATATCACTGGATTAACTGCAATGATCGTTTACCTCGTTCCGGTGCTCGTAACAGACCCAGGGGTAATAACTCACATTATCGAATTATAAACCTGGCATCACAGCTGTGTACACTACCAGGTTGGTGTGGCCCCAAGCAAGCCGTACAAGCATCATACTGTACTGTCTTATGGGACAGCCCTGTCTTATAATGCGCTTTACTAGGAACAACTGATACATACGACCACATCTGCTAGAAAACTCTGGATCCCGTCCGCTCTCCTATCGATAACCTGGCAAGAGTTGGATTAGTAGCTAGGTCGGTGACGACTAGCGAATCCCCAATGTTGTATGTTTTATTTTTTGTTTATTTTGCTGCTCAGTATGTGTATCTCACACCTAGACAGCCATGTCCAATGTAAAAGTTATCCGGGAGCTAGGATGACGACAAAAACCTGCTATCACATCAAATGGTACATTTTCCCCACCTGTATAGTATGCAGAGTACAATATCTTACAAAACTTCCCTCTCCCTCGCCTCTTTATCTCTCTTCCCGCTCCCTAGCTATACATCCTCGCCTCGGCCATGCTGGTTCCCATCTTACGCCGACTTGAAGTCAGGTCGCAGAACACCAGACTTTTGAGCCACCTTCTGCCAGTCAATGAGGTTCCACCACGACTCGGCAAAGGCCATCTTTCCACCTTGGCCACCTGCACCAACACCCCAGTCGAGCAGCCAGGCGTGCTCCCAGGTGTTGAGACACAGGAGGGGCTCGAGCTCGATACCGCCGGGGGGCAGCTCGCCTTCTCGCTTGCGGGCACCGTGGGCCTGGTTGCGGAAGTAGTTGCGCGCAGAGCCATCCTTGCCGACGGCGTTCATGTCGGTGGACTGGGCGCGCCAGTGAGCGCCGGGGTAAGGGGATCCGGCAAGGTAGGTGGGTAGGAGGCGGTAGTCGCCGGGGCCGGCCTTGACGAGCCAGAGGAACCCGGGGCCGAACATGGCGGAGGCTGTAATGATAAACTCGCGGCGCAGAGTCTCGATGGAGGAGAACGAAGCCTCGAGCTCGCGGCGGAGGACATCGGGCATGGGGCTACCCTCGGGGGAGATGCCCTGGAAGAAGAAGTGGTTGTTGTGGGCCATGGAGGCGTAGTTGAAGATGGGCGCCTGGTTAGGCTCGCGGGCGGTCATGAGGGCAATGGTCTTGGTGTCCTTGTCCTCAAGCTCGGTACCTGTGGGAGCATTGGCGCGTTAGACGACAGTTTTCGTTGTCGGGGGTTGAGCGAGCGCCAAAGGGAAGGCATTGCGCTGCCCATTGCAACTTGAGAAGCTGACATACCGACAGTCAGAGCATTGAGCTTCTCCACCATCAGCTTCATGTACTCGGTCCAGGCGATAGAGAAGCCTCCCGGGCTCATGAGGTTGGGGACACCCTGGGAGTAGTCGTGCGGCAGCTCGGGGACTTGATGGATCGAACGGCGGGCATTGACGGTTGAGCGCATGCCGAGGCCAAAGGCCAGGCGCGGAGCCCTTAATCGCGGACGAAGCATGAGGGGCTGTGGTGTGGTTTTGTGTTTGTCGATGCTCGTCGACAACCTGGACGTTTTGAAGCAAGACACACGATGGGACTTTTTTGGAGTCGCCGACCCTTTCTGCGGCGCCTTGCCTTGTTTGTGAGGCGTCTGCGCGTCGGAGCATGGAGGTACGTTGGGCCGATGGCGACCGGGGCAGGCAAGCCACACGTGTTCAGCCACACGGCGTCGGTCAGTGGGTCGGGAGGAGAGAAGGAGCCCAGACTGGGCCCTTTTTCTGGGGCTTCCGTGGGCGGGGAAGGAGGCTGAGCCCCGTGTGGAGCCTCGTCGTCGTTATTCCTCTTCAGCCTTAGCGTGAGCGGGAGAAGATGGTCATCCTCCGCATCAGTCACAAGCGCCAGCGCAAGACGTCGTCACGATCTGAGCTTTTGCATTTCTCCTATCTTCGCTCGCCTTTCGCTCTTTTCTCCGCTTGTAGGAACGCAGAGACCAACCTCTCTGTTTGTTATTTGGTCTTTCTCTTCATAGTGTCTCTTTCTTGTTCCCGCAACAAGAGAGAAGACGCAGGGCTTCATATTCCTTTCGCTGGTCGTTCTTCCATTCTGAAACACCACTACTCTCGCCTCGCCTCGCCTCTCCTCTTCCGTCCTCTCTCCCGAACAACTCCACAATCGCGTCTCCTCGCCCTCCTCTCCGTATGTTACCACCACCCAGTTTCGAGAGCCTCGTTGTCGCCGTCGATGATGCGTCCTCGCTAGCCCTCGCTCCTACATCCGTTATCGATATGGCCAGCTCCATCATCGCATCGGCAGCCGCCAAGGCCACCTCTGCCGCCGCATCTTCCTCCTCGTCGCCGTTACAGTCCGCAGCCGATGACTCGCCCGGCGAGTGCTCGTTATTGGGCTCCTTCGCCCTCTTCGTCCAGGCCGCCCTCGGCGCTCTTGCTCTGCTCTCGCTCGTTTACAAGCGCTGGCGCGAGCGGCCGCAGCGCCCACTCAAGATCTGGTTCTTCGATGTTTCCAAGCAGGTCTTTGGCTCCGTGCTTGTGCATATTGCCAACATCTTCATGTCCATGTTGACAAGCGGCCGATTCTCAGTACAAGTGGACCCCTCGGCGACGACGATGACCGCTCGCTCAGATGATGATGATGACTACACCCCCAACCCGTGTTCCTTCTATCTCCTCAACCTTGCTATCGATGTAGGATACCCCCATCTCTACTTGTGCCTCGGGCACGAATTCCTTTACTGACATGTTTCTGCCAGACGACGATCGGTATTCCCATCCTCATCCTCCTCCTCCGCATCATGACCGGTCTCGTCCGTTTCACGCCTCTCGGACAACCTCCAGAGTCTGTTCAGTCTGGAAACTATGGCAACCCTCCCAGCGTTTGGTGGTGGCTTAAACAATCCGTCATATACTTCTGTGGTTTGTTCGGCATGAAAGTATGCGTTCTTATCATTTTTATCATGATGCCCTGGATCTCTCAGATCGGCGACTGGGCCCTCAGCTGGACAGAGGGCAACGAGAAGCTTCAAATCGCCTTCGTCATGATGATCTTCCCCCTCATCATGAACGCTCTTCAGTACTACATCATCGATTCCTTCATTAAGTACAAGCAGCCGACCGACGAGTCCCCGGATTCTGACGGTTCCAACACCAACGCCCGGCGCGGGCGGTACGATGACGATGCGGATGAAACCTCTCGCGCCAGACTCGTCGACACAGATCACGAAAGTGATAGTGAAATTGACGAAGAGGTTGCCAAACTACCCCAAAATCCCCAGAGCAAGGACTCGATGGAGTACGACCCCGACCGTGACGGTGACGATCGGACAATCATAGGCAGTGGCTCGAGCGCCCGGGACGAGCAGGGCAAGATTGTCCCGCGTGAATTGTATCCCAAGGAGTAGAAGGGAGAGAAGCTGAAGTTCATCGGTGTTTCTCAAGGGTTTACTGGGATACTTCTGGAGGCATGGTTTTTTAAATTCAAGCGGCGTCTCATGATTCCTCACTTGCGCGTGCGCTGGTCCTCTACGCTGAGGATCATTGATCTGTACATATGGTCGGCTTGGGTTCTTCTTCGGGTTAGACGGCGACAAGTGCAGGGCCACAGCCTAGACAGCGACCCAGGGCGTTATAAGATGGTTTTTGTCTGGACTGGAATCAGTTTTAAGTATAGTTTTATACCACGTTCCCACACCAACTGGAACAAACGTCTCTTTGTACCTCGATGATTCCAGTTCATGCAATGAAGTCTTCATCGGGATCAGTGCCTTTTAATTCGATTGGGCAAACATCTAAATCTAGCACCTACACGTGCCCTAGAGGCATTCTTCCATAGAATAAGAATAGGAGAACAAAAGAATGGATAGTATCCAACACATTCATACCCAAAATTCAGCGCGGAGAAGCAATCCAATTGTCCATGTAAAGACGCCAGCCCGTAAATTCAACTCCAAACCCGAAACCGAACTCCTAAGATATCCGTACCACATAGATGCAAGCAAATACATCCCATATGATCCAGGTATACAACTTTTCCTCCCTGGCTGAGGGATTCCTCAGTCATTCCTTCGATTCTCTTACGGCGCGTATGGTTTGAAGCCTGAGTACGACTCCTGAGTAGGCGAGTGGTTAGGTCGCGCAAAGCCCGAATTGAAGTCAAAGCCCGAGTTGTTGCCGATAGGAGACTGGGGTTCCTGGGGGTACTGTCGCTGAGGGACGGGTCGAGGGCCGTAGTTCGCCTCAGGAACCGAAGAGTAACCTTGCTGGCCGTATGAAGGCTGGGTGTAACCATGGTCGGTCTGGGGCGGCTGAGGGTAGCCATGGTCGTTCTGAAGAGCAGGCGACTGCCGAGCGGGCTGCGCGTAGGGGTAATCGTTCTGGGGAGCCGGCGATCGACGAGGAAGCTGTGAATAGCCGTCAAGTTCGCCGGCAGGGGCTGGCGTTCGCATGGCTACGATCGAACGTCTCTTGCCGTAGCCCTGAGGTCCTGGTGACGGTGTGCCTCGATATCCGCCGTAATTTGCATACTCGTTGTGAAGTGAGCTAGAGTGACCATAACCCTGCGTCTGGCCATAGCCTTGAACTTGATCATAACCTTGATCATGGCCGTATCCATTGAAATCTTGAACGGGAGGACGTTGTCCAGCTCCCATAGCGGCAGCAGCACCATAAGGTTGACCAGCGCCGTAACCAGCTGCACCATCCGCATTATAACCGTATCCTTGCTGGTCAATGGGTGAGTAATGATCAGGAGCCTGGTGATGCGCCAAGTAACCACTCGAATTGCCCTGGGGCTGGCTGTAAGGAGCCAGGTTGGACGAAGCGCCATCCATGGCACTTGACTTCTGATCGGGAATTGGCTTGCTGAGGGACTCCAACTCGACAGCATTCTCGTGGACTGTGATCCTCTTGCTGTTTGCAGATTCCCAGCTCGGCATTTCGGGGAGGGAATCTTCGTTTCGCGGCTTGTTCGTTTCAAACTCGGCGTACTGAGGCGGTTCGTAATGGGCAGCCTTGGGCGCAAACTGGGGCACTGATGGGTTCATGGGTGGCTCGTTTCGATAAGGTTGGTGCTGGTTCTGAGGGGCATAGGGGTCGTCGAGATGTTTATGAGCACGGTCGTTGGGAGGATCGCAGGCACCGCAGCAGTTGCCGCAGCATTTGAGGCATTGGCAACAGCCGCAGCAGCACGAGAGACCACAGCAGCAGCAACGAACAATACACCAGACGATGCCGAAGATGATGAGGCCGCCGACGATCATGACACCAATGACCGGCCATCTAGATGCGATTAGTGAGGGCACGTCTGCGACCTATGCGGGGGAAACACACTTGCACCAGGCCACGGCCATACAGTTGTCCCAGCTGGAGAAAGCGGTCTTAACATCAGTGACCTTTCCTTTAGCATCGTCGACGACATCTCTTCGCGCCAAGTCGGCTGCTATACTTCGAATGACCTTGTCTTTGACGATCTCCCAGGCGCTTCCCCGGAGGCTCCTGGCCATGGCCTCATCGATGGAAGGCATTGCGGCGGATTGCACGCCGTGGATTCTAGCAATGAGCGTGACGAACAATATCAAGAGTCGAAAGGTGTTGGTGTAAGTGCCAATTGTCGTAAAGACGAATTCCTAGAGGTGTTTCAAGAGAGCGGGTTTGTTTGTCGCATGGGCCAGCCGTTTTGCTAGAGTGTATTTGGTGGTTGTTTGAGGAACGAGAGCTGCAAGTCAAAAGGTTCTTTCTGTCCGAGACAGCAGACATATGTCGTTTCTGAGGTTGAGAGTTTGTACGCTTGAGTTGATTTAGAGTGGGCCGAGGAGGCGCAGCGGACAAGATTAACGATGGTCGGTTGCTGGAGGTGAACAAGTTGGACGAGGTGGTTCGTATGAAGAACCGACGCTCGCGCCGGTATAAGAGACTGTGATGATGAGAGAATAAAAGAACAAGAAACAAGAAGCGAGAGTGCGAGACAGTAGTAAACGCCGTAGAGGCGATAGCCGTATTTCCAATGCCGTTTGGAAAACTGGCTGAGTATGCGTTGGTTTAGAAGCAAGAAGAGAGGGAGAAAGAGGGCGTACACGCAGGCACAAGCCAAGAAGTCCTGAAGGAGGGCAGCCTGACAGGGGGACGGGAGTCGAGTCTGGCGTCGGGGAGGCGCTGGAACGGCCTGAGA